>JAJKFJ010021446.1:0-193919 GCA_027382625.1 Tetmemena sp. SeJ-2015
TAGCCCCGAGGGCCGAAGACTCAGGATCAGGGAGCGGTCTGGGGGAATTTAGCTATTTTTCTTAATTTTATTACTAGTAAATAGTTCTTGATTACTTTAATAGTGGCTGTGTCTTAATTAAATTCTCACCGGTCTTATTAAGTCATAGGCTTAAAAAGCCGCCTTTTTCGCATTTTTTCCCATAAGGACCACCTGAAATCGCGGCCATTTTAGTTCCAGAAGATCCGCCATGTCTCAGGGATCATAACGGTATGCTTGAAAGATTTTTAAGGGCCGCCATTGACGAACGGTGACTGAAAAAGTGGTATTTGGCGGTCCGTCCATGATATGTGTGTCTTAATAAAAAAAATTTAAATAATTATAAATCCGAATCACCCCCACCTATCTATATTAACTAGTGATTAAATCTAAGCTAAACTGCACTATTGAATAGCCTAAGAGTGCAAAATGTCACAACTTAGGTTACTCCAGTCGACCCCCAGGGTGGCTAAAACCTGCCTTGTCTTAATTGGTCCACCCATGTCTAAAAGGCTCATCCCCGACTTCATGATCTTTTTTTTTCAGAATTTCAAATCCTACTCTTAAATCAATCAAAGACTAACTAGTGATGCTTATAGAGTGAAAAAATGAAGGGGCAAAGACTTAAATTGAAAATTTTAGTGTTAGTCACTGATGAGGTGTGGGGCTCAGACCCTCTTTTTTGGATTGGTGAGATCTGCGTTGTCTTAATTAAGTCTTTTCTGTAATTTTGGGAAAGCGTGTATATCATATATAATGATCATTAATATCAATTCATTAATTCACTAAGTATATAGGTTATGGGGTTTAGATATAAAATTATAAATAAAATGCAAATTTATGATTAACAAATAAGATCACTTTATAAATGAAGATTATAGATGACTAGTTAAATTATTTGAATGAATCAAAGTAGAAATATGGAGGAGAACAGTTAATCAATTTAAATATAATTAATTTGTTTAAGAAGCAGAATTGAAGAGTGTATACTTGTGAAGATCTTGGGAAATCTGAAGGTTAAGATAATGAGGATGAAATGACCGACGTTAGTGCAAGTCCTTTGGATCCAAGATGAAAACTGGAAAGTCTTGGAGGAAGTCAGAGCCATACAAATAGAGGAGATAAACAGTATGAATCTGAATGTGAAAAATATGCTACTCACTATATTATTGTTTTACACGATGAGGATTTCTTTGTTCTTTCGGTTTTGATATTCCTTAGCGACCTTCGGGTCCGAAATGCCTAATAGAAACTTATTGTCCATATGCTTATAATGATTTAATGTCTTGAATGTCTAGCAATTAGCTTTAAATCTAAAATGTTAAAATTTTATCGATTTATATCTGCTATTTTCAATTTTACCTGCGATTTATATCTGAAATAAAATTTAAAATACTGACTATTTATAATATAAGTTAAAAGCATAACTTAAATAATAACACACTTGCGGCAAATTTTTTACTAAAATTTAGATTTTATTTTATTTTTGGAACGTAACTTATTTTTAACAAAGAAGATTTAAGTTTAAATTGTGATTAAGTCTAACTGGTCGATAAGTGTACTTTAAAATATCTCATATCTATATACAAATATCTTAAATATTTTTTAAGTCTACTTACTTAAAATTTATAAAACGAAAAGTGCATTTTAATGTGTCTTGTTAATTCAAAACTAATTTGAAACTCAATCCATGATGCTATATTAAGATGTTTTATCAATATTTCTTTTTTAAAAGTTAAATAAATATTCCTTAGATAAGTTCAAAAATGATTATAGTTTAGCTGGAATCTATTTTCTTATATAGTGATTCTTGAAGAAAATAAGGTAAATAAAATTTATTTAATATACATGATAGAATATCATAACAAACTGAAATTGTAAGTAATTTACTGACTCTTCAGCCTACAGAATTAAATTAGAGATGCTTCGATACTTATCGCTCAATTTAAAATTAATTTAATCTAAAATAGCAAGGATATTATTAAAAAATAATATCGTTTTATAAATATATAAAAGAAACTTATTATTATTCATCCACAATTTATTAAGAATTAGTCCAATATAATTACACCTATATTAACAAAGAATTTACATTTTAATAGCAAATATTTTTTAAATTTCGTAATTTAAAGTTCTTTATAGAATTAATTTTAGTAAAATTATAATTATGAGCCACTATTTATGTTTTATTTATAAAAATTATAAAATTATCAAACTAAATTAGTAACTTTAAACAAAATTAGCTTTTTCTTTTATTTGTTATTATTATAAATGACTAAAATTTTTAAATAAAAATGAACAAGGTACGATGGGATGTAAAATATGGAATCGTTCTTCAAGAGTCAAGACGACTATATTAAGAGAAATATTTATATAATTTTTTTTCATTAAATGTTCAATTTTACTCCGTGCTATCAGTTTCAACAAATATCTTTTTACTCTATATTACCTCAGACTTCAATGGTGTGCTATATTTTATTGAATTTAAAAGTTTAATATAATTATTCCTCGACCATAGGATTCTTCTTTATATTTTGGATTACTGTCTACTGCGAATCTTAAATTAAGTATCTAAGTCTAAATATTATTTTTATTCAAAATATTTATTTAGTTCTTTAACATTCATTTGAAATAAAAAATTTTGATTTACTAACTAAGTTTTATAAAATCTGAATATGATTTTTTTTAACAATTTGAGAGATAAGAATATGAATAAGTATCTGGGAGGCTACATTAGCATGTTTATTTCACTATTGGAGGGCGTATTCTTTGGGACTGAAATTTCCACTAGATCTTCAGTCGACGCATTTTCTCTCGTTATTCCTTCTCTTCAAATGGTGGCTTGTTCCTAATGCCGACTTAATTGGAAGTTTAAAGCCTTATTCTTCACTGCTTCGAGACTAATAGTGCTGATTTTCTAGTTTTTAATAGCATATAAATATCTTTATAAATAGTTTATAATAAAATTTAATACATAACCTTTTTTAAAAATCAAAAAAGAAAAATTTTGTTTAATAAAAACTATAAACGGGAATTTCGGTCTTAAGGGGGTTAAATAACCTTTAAAAAACTTCTTAAACTTTTGAAAAGAGGAATTTCCCCCAGTTATTAAAAGATTATTTGATATGTAACATCTCAAATGTTCATGATCAGTATCAATTTATATAAATAATAAGTGCTCACTCATGATTATAATAACTTTACTCTTCATTTTAAATCAACTCCCTTATGTTTATGGACTATGAGTTACTACTGATAGAGGTGATAGATCTTTCCCAAAAGAATTTAATCCTATTTATTCAATTTACTAGAGAAAGAAAAATGGCTAAGTGTTCTCGACAACTTACCTATGTTCATTTTCATTTACAACAAAACTTCTCAAAAGCTCACTTAAACAATGCACTATTTCAACTTAAAGCTTAAGTTAAAATTGTTATAGTTTACTTCAACTCCTAGTTAAGGAAAACTTTCAAAGTGGCAATACGATTCAGAGAAACCCTAGAGAAAATGATTGAGGAGGAGATCAGACTCAAAGTCATGAATCACATTGGTGCAAAGGTCTAATCAAATATGGAGGGAGGTATCACATTCGATTCAATCAAACAACTTGTCCTCTACTGTCAATCAACAAATATATTGTTAATTACATTCTCATCAAACATATTTGATTTGAGTTTTATGAAAATACCTGCCTCAAGCTTCAACTGAGAATCAAAGAATGGAAAAGATCTTGCTTCTTCATTGGAGAGAATATTGATTTTTCATTCTCTCAATTTCTTATGATTGAGAATATCTCAGCAGATGAAACTATAGCAATTTTTATAGACAACTCGCAGCAGAAGGAATTTGAGCACAGATAATTGACTGAGAAGATGAGTTAGGTGCTTTTTAAATCACTTACTCATAAATTTGTAACTCCCCTAAATTCCATTAACACCCTTCTCCAAATCATATTGCAAGATAACCCTCAACTCAAGATTAACAGAAACATGATTGCTGCTAAGGAATCAGTTAATACTCTCTATCAACTTATCTACAACTTAAATGTAAACTTTAAATTCTCATTCAATAATTTATCTTTAGGACATGCAATTACTTCAAGACTTATTTCGTATAATATATTCATAATTAATAGACAATAAGTTAGAGTTCAACTATGAAACATTTTCTCCAAGAGAGTTATATATATATGTTTCCATAAATTCATATTTTTAACTTTAGATTTAAAAACTGTTAAATAAACTATATAGAGAATTCATACTTAAAATTAGCTTTAAAATAAAAGTGTATAATCGATTATAGATTCTGCATTTAAAGTTCTCTATAAATTTAAGATTTAAAATTTTTAGATTTGTTATATTTTATAATTAGTAAAATATATTAAATATTAAAGTTGATTAAAGATATAATTCAGACATTTAGATAACAAGCCCTTATTAAGGAGATAGATTTACATTACGAGATTGAAAATACTATTCCAGAGTAAGATATAGCCCTTTAAATCTCTGTTACCTAGACTAATAAGTTAAGACAAGAAGAGATTTAGGCAGCTACTGTTTATCTTGGTGTATAACGCAATTAAGATACACCAACAAGGGCTTCATCAAAGTACAAATTTCAGAAGCCATGATTAGACAGCCCTCCCTTTCCAGTCAAGTCTCCACAGATTCCATTAAATCCTACCAACTTAACACCTCAGTCTACCAGTAAGAAAACATGCTTAACTTAACTCAATATAGATCTAAGACTCTTAAGATTAAAATCAAAGATAGTGGCTGCGGTTTGAGCGACTCTCAGTCAGATAACCTTTTCAAAATGCTCCAGAACCTTAACAAAAATCTCAGGTTAATTAAAACGGTATGGGCCTCGGGTTAAGTCTCAAAAATTAACTTTAAAATAATTTATTTTCTCTGCAAGAAGATCGTGAATTCTGCAGGAGGATAGATAAGTTGCAAGTCTAAATTGGGCTAAGGAACTATTTTTACAATGACTCTACCCTTCTAAGTATTTTAATTAAGTAGCTAAGAACACGAGATTGACTTTGTCAAACGTAATACAATCGAAGAAGATAACCTAATATTGGCTTAAGCCCAAGCAGATGGCGAGTCTTAATTCACCCAAAGTCCACCACATCAATAAAGTTATACTTCATAATGTTTTTTATCCTACTAGTAGATGACGACGCCTTCAACTTATTTTCATTAGAGCAACTTATCTTATAGAGGAATCAAAGAGTCTGCTGTGGTGGGGTAACCTACCTCTGCTCTAAGGCTAAAAATGGGCAAGATGCTATAAACTAAGTCTGTGCGAGATCATAGAATAACTCTGTTTTTATATTTAATGGGCAAGAAATGTTCAGCTTCATATTCATGGATTTGAATATGCCTATATTGGATGGCATGAGGACAACTTAAAGATTGAGAGTATTCCATGAGAGCAGCTTAATTGATTTGAGTAACACAAAAATTTACATGCATTCAGCAATTCAAGAACAAATATAAGACGAGCAAAACTTATTTGATGGGATTTGTAAGACTATTTTTTTATTCTCAGCTTTGTTATAGTGTCTAAGCCTATTCATTTTGAATAGCTAGAGGAAATTTTGACTAGCTGTCCTATGTAATTCTATGGATCATTTTTAGAATAGTGAGTTGATTCTATTTATTTCTCTAAACTTTGAACGTTAATTTTAAATACTCAAAGAAAGAAATTATATTTTCTTCTGTCTTTTTTATTTAAATTAAATTTTTATTCAAAATAAATATATAGATTTAAATAATCGAAGCCGAAAAGTAAAAAATTATATGAAGATAAACAATAACTTTATATTTTAGTAATTATCAATTTCACTAAATTCTTGTTAAATAGTTTGGTAAAAATTAATTAAATCTATAACTTATCATCTAAATTTATAATTAACAGTTTGTCTTCTTATCATTATATTCTTTCAGTTTCGAGTCCATTAGGAATATCCTCATTTGGTTTCTCAAGGTTAGCATTTTAAAATTGAAGTTTCTTAATATCATCAACTACTTTTTATAGTTGCTGCTTTTCAAGCAAGAATTGCTCTCGCTTAAGCTTTTTTATTTACTCGACTTTAGACTACTATAAACTTTTTACTTTTTCAGAATCTAAATCTGCAACGCTTGGCTTGTTCATGTGTCGGTTTAGTTTCGAAAAGAAGTTCTCAACTACGTCCTCTACTCTAATTTTTATCTTAGGCATATCTGGAATACTATATTATCATTAAAACCATTTTTATTTAGAGTTCAAGGCCATACATGATATTTTAAAAACATTTAATTTTTTGCCAGGAGCATCATACAAAATTTTTTAATTTATAAGTTATCTTAATATGATTTAAGACTTTTTCAATCCATAAGCAGCAAATAATTAATTCTAAATTTAAAAAGATTTTTAAAAGATGAATTCCATTCCGCACATATTAAGCATTACCAATAAAACTATTTCTTAAGCTGCTTTAGGATGATCTAGTTTCTTCCACTACTTTGATGATTACATTTTTCTTTCCTCTGCGAGTTGTCAGACCCTAATCTTATTGCTGTTAGCTGTTAAGGAAATTATGTTAATTCATTTAGCCTTCTATCGCTCTATCAGTTTAAATTTGTCCCTAGTTATCTGTAAGTCCTCTGACTGTGGTTGGAGTGAAAGGCTCCTCTTGCTGCTTGTATCTATCTTTAACCAAAGATAACTTGTTTAGAGAGAGTTTCTCTTTGAGTTAGCTCCAGCCATACCCACCTTTAGAGCTCTTACCTTCTGGCACAACTTTGTTTATTTATTTTTCATGAGTTTTACCCTCTTTGTTAGAAGCTTCAGTCATTTTATACATATAAATCTATATGTAAGACAACTTAAAATTTTCTGTACTACATCTAACGCAATTTTGGTTTCTCTGGTATTCATTTTCTGAATATTTTAAGGGGAGTTTTATGGGCGTGAGAATGAAATCTCTACAACCTGCTAATATTGCAAATCTGAGTCCTGATTCTTCTTTTCTATCTCTATAACTTAAAATGAGCAAGTATAATGGATTATATCTGATATTTCTTCTCGCTTGGAATAATATCCAGAGTTCTTTCTGCATCACCTGTGGCTGCAGGCTTTGTTCTTCTCTTGAACTTCACAACTTGCGAAACTTATTTGAAGAGTCTCTTTGCCTTTTATTCGTACTTTACGAGCTTGGTTTAAGACCCTTGCGAATTCAAACTACTAACTTGCTGACTTAACACTTGAGAACTCAGCTTCATTGTTGAAGACTTCTTTTATCTATAAAAAAAATAATAAACACTCTAATTACATACAAAAATGCTAATAGGAGATAATATTATTTAATCTATTTTAGAGCAGTCTGTTATTTGCAACATTAGATTTTGATGATTCTTTGCTTTGAGGCTAGATTTTAGTAGTATAGCTTTGCGAAAAAGAAGGAGGTGACTCCACTTCTCTCCTAAAAGGATCTTCGTTTTAAGTTAAATCTTGAAGCATTTGATTCTGAGTGGGATTTTCCTCCAAATTGCAAAATGAGTAAATATAAGAAGTTTGAATAATTGTTACCTTGATAATTACTGAAAGTAGGCATGTGTGTTGTCTTGAAATTATTCTAAGCAAAGTCAGTTGCAGTGATAAAAGAATGTTTATTTTCGGTCTTTATGGGCTATCCCTCTAAAATAGTTATTTGGAGGCTGCTTTAATCCATATGTCTTGAATCTGCTTATAAAAATAGCATATCCTATGTCAGTCTCCTAGAAGAAGGCTCTTTTTGGAGGTTTTGATCTTTGCTTCATGTTTTATGGTTTAGCTTAAAAAGAAAATTAATCTTTGACATGAACTTAGAACTCTTCTTGGCTTTGCTAGTTGCTGCTTATATCCATTTAAGATAAACATTTGAGAGATGTCTAAGACAGTGGTCACATCTTGAACTTAGTAATATCCATTCTTAATAGGAGTAGTCATTGAATTAACAGTATTCCCATATTTATCTCTTCTAATGGCTGTATCTTTTTCTAATGGCATTTTTCTCATGTCTCTATCCATATATTTCTTTGAGATATTAGGCTGTCTAGAGTATGCTTGTTTTAAGTTTTCTATTGGGCTTTAATTAGTCTAACTTCCTTATTTTAGATTACTAGCTGGTGGCACCCCCCTACGCACAAGCAAACCCTGTCAGATTCAATTATGACTTACGACCTCTAACTTCTGGTGTCATTGAATTAAATTTAAATTGATTTACCTGATCGATAGGCTGCTATCTTTCTTTGAACTCAGATCTTTTTCAGGGTTTTCATAAAATGATTTCAAGCTCAAGTGGCTTATAGTCTGTTTCCTAAATTTCTTTTTCTTCTTCTTTGCCAAGTCTTAAAATACTATAAAAATCAAGATGAAAAATTTATTCTGCGACATTTTGATCGTAGTCAGAAATTTCATATTTCTTCAGAAACCAGCAAAACGGAAAGTATTTTATTTACTATAATTTTATGTTTTGGAAGCTTCTTGAGAATATTTGAGTGAATTCGGAATAGAATTGAGACGAACCGATAGATCCAAGAGCAGATGAAGTAAAATAATTTAATGTAAGTACAAGTTGAATACTAAAAAGGAGTATTTATATTTTCTATATACCAAAATCATAAGGAAGAGAACAAAGAGAGAGTCATTATTTTTCTTAACTTGATTCTGCACAAAGAAAATGCCCCCATACAGGATTAGAACTGCAGCAATCAACAATTATATATTTAAAAGCAGCATAGATAGAGGTTTTCTCGATAAAGTTGAATCTTGGATCGATATAAGGTTTTTGCCTTTCGAGGAGATGAACCTACCCTAGAAGAATCATTACTCCTATCAACGCCTTTGATTCAAATAATTTTTATTTTCAAAGATTCCTAAGGGACGGAGAATAGTAAAGTCTATAATTATCCCATTATATAAAATTGAATAAATTAAAGTCTGGCAAACAATGAATATCATCTTCCTTCCATTGACTACAACTATCTCCCAAAAGTAGGATTCATCATTCAGCCCAATGAAGAAGAGCCCATAACGAGTAATAAACTTTAAATTGTAGAACTCTCTCTTATTTCGGTACATTATCCTAAAAATAACCAGAGGGAACCCCACTGTCCAAATTAGAATAAGGGGCAAAGATATTTAAGAATATCATTATAATAGTCATAAATTTAATACTGCAAGCGCATATTTCTTATGCTGACTTGTCCAGCACTCAATTGTGAAGTCAGATTTCAAATAAGACTTGCCGTCATCTAGTGATTTGCAACTAAAAGCCGAAAAGTTTTGGTTTGTTATATACTTTTATGCGAAATGATGATCGCTTGAATTTTTAATTGACAGTTTAATCGGGTAGCAGATGTTACAAAAAATGAATGAGGTGACTTGAATACACAACCAAACTTTTATCTCGCGACCTCTGTAAAGATAAAACTTGTATATTACCAGCCACACTACTGCGGCTATCAAGCTTAAAACTATGGGCAAGACTCCAAAGATGATAAGCTTAATGTAAAATAGAGGTAGCTCTAATTTATCTTGGATATTTTTTTAAATTTATATGAATTTTAAATATGGAATTCAAAGAAGCATTCGAATGAAAACACAGTTTGAGTCTGACTTGTCACAAACGAAAATGAATCGAGGACACTTTGAACTTATGAAGGCCAATCCAAGTCAAAATCTTTAACAATATAGATTGCATGGAAGTAACTAGTCAGGATTCTAATAAGTACTTTTAAAATAATAGAATTTATGATTTTAACTGTTTGAGGCTTGTTTCTCTTGGGAGTGTTAAAATAAAGATATATATATTCAACAAAGAGCTATAACAGTTGTAACTGAAATTAATAATTACTAAAGAAGATAGGCAACATATGATGCTAAAAAAGCGAGGATTGCCAACAATTTCAATATTTGGAGTGACATTTCTTCGCAGATGATGCAAGTATTTGAGCCTTGCTTCGAGTAGCGAGTTCCGTTGATATCCTTGGAGCAAACTTGGCAAAATATTATTCAAGAATCTTTATTTAAGATAATAAATTTGCTAATATTCCTTCATAGCCCAATTCACAATCAGAATTGATACCTCCTCTAGCAATATTATGAAAACTAAGTAAAACTTACAAACAGCTTTCAAACTTAGGGCACAAATAAAGGTTTGAGCTCTGAGAGTAGCTTCTCCAGTATCCAGGATCGACCGACGTTATATTCTTTCCTAAGCAAAGGGCATTAGAGAAACACTTCTGACACACTGTGCTAGTACCAGTTTAATCAAATGAGTAAGATCCTCTACTGCACTCAACACACATGTTATTAAGGCGCAAATAAATTTAATTATTTTGGGTAATTTCACCAATTATACACGATCTGAACGAAATATCTATCTCATAATCTATGCAAAGAGAATTAAGAACTCAGCTAATTTTTACCTTAGTAGGATTTTGTAGCTGCAAGTTTGTAGAGAGTGGTGTCAATATCTGTAGTTACAATTTTAAGTTTTGTTTGATAGTTTGGTTTCGCTATTAGAGTATAAAATATATAGAAGTAATGTTTGAGAAGTAAAAAATGCCCTATGAAGCTGTCACTTTATTGTTTTGAGAAACCACTATTGTAGTTTTAAAAAATAATTATTGAAATATATAATCATGATCAAATTCGATAATGAATTTAATATCTCAAAATATTGAACTGTTTAAAATTTAATTTAATCATTAAAAAATATACATATATATAATAAAATTTATACTATTTTACGAATGAAGATTTTTTATGTTAGCTCTTAAATTTAATTCCTTCTATAAAAGTGACTAGCTTAAATATAAGTTGCACATAATCAATGAGAGCAGAACACTTTTTAAGAGTTTCAATGAAAATTCATCATAATTGCAAATTTTTGAAACAAATCTAAGCTAAGATTTTTAAATAAAATCTTGGTATTATTTCTTGCAACTTGATAGCTTCTATATTTTTTTATCTCGAAAATATATTTAAAAGATTAATTTTTAAGGTTAAATTTCTAAAGTATTCCTTTATTTGCAATACTTAAAGATCGTTAGATGTAAGCAGAGCTTCGGAAGTGTAATCATTATTGACAAGTTAGCCGTTTTAATCATAAATTCCAATAAGAATATCCTCATTGTGTTATTACCCACTTGCGAATGGCTCTGATATCTTGTTCTCATTTCAATAAATTAAAGGAAGAATTTTTTCATTTTATTTTTTTTAAAAAAAAAAACTGACAAAAAAAATTGAAAATCTTTAAAATTAACTTGAATTTTTTTAATTTAATTTTATGTATTAGAATAAAAATCATTTGATAAAAGTGCGAGCTTGAATGGATATGATGCAAAGTTATTTCCATACTCAGCTTAGTTGTCACTATATTCATTTTTCTCTTTTAAATATAAATTTGAGTTATAACTTTAAATAGTTTGTCTCTAGATTTGTAGGTGAGTAAACATCATAATAAACGGCTCCTCCGTTTTTAGTTGCTGAATTCCTTGTAAATGTATTTAAACTGACATCGAATGAACACTCTAAAAGAAGAAATAAGGAAATGCAAGATGCTTTTATAAATTATAAAAATGCATAAGTTTATAATAAATAAAAATTGATAAGTTTATTTTTCATTTCTTATTATGATGACTAAAACCTTACTTTCAGTTCTGAGGGTTGAACAAGACAAAAGAATCGCACCACCATTATCAGTGAGAGCAGAGTTGGAATCGAAATTGCTCCCATACACTTATCCATCATAGTTTTATAGCAATATAGCTCCTCCTTAATATTGAGCTTGATTGTTGGTAAAGTTAGAGGTCTTGATGTTTATGATTTGGCTATAAGAGGTCGAAAATTTTTCAAAAGCGTAAATACTTGGTGCAACCTATGCTTTAAGGTTTTATATTAATGTTTGAAAATATGTTATGAATTTTCAAATGTGGAGTCAAATATGAGTCCTGTAGTAGAATAGAGGCAAAGAGCTAGTCCTGGATCTTATAATAGAGAGTATCCATCTCTAAATGTAGAACTAAAGACTGATAAGACTCCTTAATTTGTCTTAATTGCTTTTGAATTGAAGGTATCAATCGTCAGGTTTTATAAATATAATAATTGAGAGTTCGAGAATAAAGTATACGACGAATCAAGAGAGATCATTTCTTTTAATCCATGCTCAGATGTTATATTTTTCATAGTCTAGTCCCACATTGATACTTATGAGTTTAAAGCGCCAATCAATTATAGCATTTAATTCTTTTGATTAAAGAATTGCCTTTTTAAAGCATTTTATATAAATGTCAATGAAAACACAATAATATATTTTTTTAAGTTCATTATAATTTGAAGGTGAATATTTTATACGAAAATATAATGAGCATTTGCAAAAATATACTAATGATATGCATGAAAGTAATCAAAGTTTTAAAATTAAACTTAGGTTTTGAGAGTAAGATAGAAGAAAAGAGAAAAGTTTTTAAATCTGGGCAAAATAACTTCATTTTCTTAATAACTCTCATTTATACCCCTAAATTATTAGCTTAGTTTAAAGAAATAAAGATTTAATTTAAAAATAAAATGGGTGTTTCCTGTTTATCGTAAAAAATGATTAAATTAAAATCATAATGATTTATGCTAACTCTTTGTAATAAATTTTGACCTATATAAGTTTATGATATGATAATCAATGGGTAGGTATTTGAAGAGTGCTCTATATCATGGATGAAAAATAAGAAATATAATTATTGAATGTAGACGTTTTAAGAAATTAAAGTAGTTGATGCTGAATTTATTAAAGGGCCTTAAGTAGATGTGAATTCCAGGTTAAATTATTGTTTAAAAATAGCAACAAACATTTTTTAAAAATAAGTTTAGTTATAAAGACAGATTATAAAATAATGTACTGCTTTTAAACAGAAGAGTAAGAGTAAAGGCTCATGATGTATAGAGAAGTTGAGATATTCATGACTGTCAAATCATTCAAGTAGAGAGTACTTTCTCCAATTAAGATAATTGGGTAATCTGTTTGTGCGATATCTTCAATAGTTGCATTATCAAAATGAACTTCTGAAGAAGATGATGCTTCTAAAAAGAGCCTTTGATCAGTTATTTTAACTCCTTCTCCAATGCTTATCATAGCCTTTATGACCTTAAAAATAATAAGGTCATTATAAAATGACTGATACTTAGGGATTTTCAGATGCTTGATTTAGTTTTAGTTCCTTGATAATTTAAACTTCATAATTCAATCCTAGATAGGTTAGATAGCTCTTGCTTAAGCCAAGCTAAGTTGAGAGTGTTTCAACATTTTAGGCTGATTTTAAACTTGAGAATCTTTGCAAATTATTTATCCAAGTATCGTTATAGAAATTTATAAGAATTAATTTAAAATAGAGAATGCCATTCTGAGATATAGTTCCACCTTCTATTTCAACAAAGTTCTACGAGTTTATTGCAAATATAAGGAAAATCAATTTCAATTCTAACTTCTAAGTTAATAGAAAATGATTTAGAATTTTTGAAATACATTTAGAATTTTATTTTTTAAATTTAAAGTTAATAAATAGGGAGTACTTATTCTGCGAAATAAGTTTGAAAAAAGTCATAGTGAAAATTATATATCTTCTTCCCTTACTAAATGAAAAATAATACAAATTTAACTAAAATCTTATTAGTATGATATAAATTTATTACAATTATTTTCAATATTTATTATAAATTTCAAAGATTAATTTGAGTTTAAGAATATTATGCTGTTGAGAAGAGCTTTGTTTTTAAATATAGAGCAGTTTGAGAAGGTGACAAATCCAAAATTTTAAGTGTAAGAAACTCCTCCTATTACTGCAAAGTTATTTTCGATATAGCAATTAGTGCAAGCAATTGCTCCGCTCTATTGCGAAAAGAACACTCCACCAAAGTATATTTTATTATATATTTTAAGTAAGCGTAGTTTCTTAAAATCTTAGTGAAAATCACAATTAAATAAAAAATAAGAGAGTGTCAAAAATTTCAGATTAAGAGTTTTCGTCCTCTGAGAAAACGATTGAGCCCAGCCCAACTGAGAAATTGTCTTCAAAAGTGCAGTTCTTAACAGTTAAATGAGTATTCTTTTTTTTAAAAATAATAAACTAATTCTAAGAATGATTTATCAGAGCCGAGGGACCTGCATAGTTGCCTGTAATTTAGGAGTTTGATAAACTTCAAAATATTTACAATGAATCTATGATTAAATTAGTAACTTTATGGTAACCAATTAAGGCTGATCGAGATTTACAGTATCAGCAGGGCTCATCATAACCATGAACCCTAGATTATTTTTGAACATCAAGCTGTCAATTTTAATAAGAAAATCTCAAAGAGATAAATAAATTAGAACAGAGTTGATGTTTTGCTTGAAGCTGAAAAAATAGCCTGTGTCTAGTTAAAAATATTATTAACTTGACTTGATAAGATCTTGATATTGGATATTGATATTTTCAGCTGATTGTAGCTAATCTCTTTCACATTTATCATATTGGATTGTTTTGAGAGTGTTACGTTGCTAATCATGATCTTATCGATATTTATAAAGATATCTCCGGTATTTGGCTAGCCTCTTTTTTAAAAATAGGTATTATATCACAATATTTTAATGCTAATAATCACTGATTAAAAACAGTGAATTAATTTTCTAAATAAAGATGATAAACATCTTCTTAAAGTATTTAATTAATTTCTTATAATTAACTTTAAATTTTAAAGCCTCCTAGCATTAGGGTTTTATTGAGAATTGTATTTTCTAGGTTGAAGAATTCGAAGGAGGAATTTATAATATTTTATAAATTGTAGACAGAGATGTTTGTGAAGCTCAAATAGTGGGAAGGAGCCACATCTGCTGAGTAGTATGGCTCGAGATTTTGTATCATAAATCCAAAAAGGGAGACTATATCACAAAGTTAGTTACTTATACTTGAAGATCCTTACCACTGGTTACTTAAATTATAATAAGATAATCTTTTTGAAGATTTTGAACGAATATGTTCTTAATCTCTATGTTCTTGGATAAACAAATAAAGATTAAGCGATGTAGTACAAGTTATTGTTTGCAATTTCTCCATCAGATTTATTTTTTAAATTTTGGGTTATTTTTAACTTAGATTTGTAGATATCCTGGATGTAGATTTAAGTTGAAGTCAAGATATTCACAAACTTGCTGTTACCGAGTTTAATATTTTAAGCTTTTACATTCTTAAGTGTCAAGTTTTGGCTATTTGAGATTTCGAAGAAACCGTTCGAGAGACTTGAGTTATCTATAAGCTAAGTTAAATAAAAAGAAAATTGCGAGTAATCATTAAAATTTACTATCTCAAGTTATTAAATAAATTTTGTATTGATTATAATCAGAGTGACTAGTGTGGTTTTCTTACATTAAAATAAAAATAATTATTCTGTTGAAATTAATTAACTAGTAACGTTGAATAGATTGATGTTTTAGACTACTGAATTGATGCACTCCATTTATATAAATCTAAAAACTTGGCTGTTTTTAACTGTAATATATAAAATGAATTTTTTTCCTGATGATAAATAAAGTTAATATTGTTGATCAAGGTGTTTGAGGCTCGTGCCAAAATAAATGGAATTTAAGATATTTTATTGAACGCGTTTTCAAAATAGATGTCCGTGATCTTGGCTTCCAGTCCCACCAATCCTGTTTAAGCAAAAATATTTATTTTTAAGGATAGTTAATAACTTCCATTTCAAAAATTTTCTGACTTTTTTCCCTAAAAAGAAAGTAAATATCGTTTTAAAAAAAAAACTTTTAAATAATAAGAATTTGAAATGATAAAAATTAGTTTTAACTGAGCTCTGATTAAAAAAAGGTACAAAGTAATTAAATTTCACATTATAGTTAAATAATTTGGATAAATTATAAAAATTGTTTTGCCGACTTGGATGATTGGATAGTCCCAAAATATTTAATTTAATAGCTTTATATAAAATGTCATATTGTAAAATGAGTTATTGGTAAAGTAGGTTTTCTAGAGACCAAGTTTACCAAGAACTAATGAAAAGTAAATACCTGGGACTAAAAATAAAAGTGCTTTTATACTATTGAAGGATCCTAATTTTTGAAAGTATTGTTCTCAAATATCAATTCTGTATAAGGCTAGATTCCTGGACAGTCAAGCTCCCAGTGCCAAATATTTATTTCACAAGTAAATCGTAATTAGTATTAGAGTTTAATAATTATTTACCATTAAATTAAGAACAATTACTCTTTCAAGAAAGAAAAATTTATATTTATTTGAAAAAAATATTAGAAAAGATTATTTGGGTCATGACATGTTAAGATATTTTTCAATGTTTAGTGAATCATAAAAGGAAAAACTAAATTCATAAGAGGGAAACTTAAAAATGTAAATTCGTAAAGTTGCTTAATTTAATGAGATATATAAAATATTCAAGGAAACTGAATTCTAAGGCCACTAAAAATCCTTGATAACATTATTTGTAAATGTGATGTTATAGTGGTACTACCAGAATATGATATAGGTGTATCCTTTTTGTGCAATACCAGTTAATGTTGAACTATCCATAATGAAGTTATTGGTAGCACGAGGAGACATCATGTCAATACAGCTTTTGCTCGCTACAAATAAACCAACCCTGTTGATCTTTAATCTTAAATGAGAAAATTGAGATCAGCTCTATATTTAAATAAATGAGTTACAATCAATATTAAGATCATGGTAACATTGATTTGAGTTTTGTAGATGTACACATTTACTCCCAATAGAACTGTCATGAACTGCATTTTTAGATCGAAATTGCAATTCGTGATGTTTATCCAACGATACGTACTATAGCCAGGAAGAAACAATCCAAATTTAATCATACATGTTAATACTTAACTTCAAACTTCTTTATTTTGAATGCATTGGTTGTAGTTATAGAAAATGAATACTCAATAAAATGGAAGCCAGAAACACTCAAACTTGCATTAGCAGTCATGAACTTATATTTTGTATCTGATTTCAAGCTTGACTTAAGTATTCCTGCCTAAATCCACTTATCATACAGGTAGGGATTAAATCTATCAAATCCTCATCTATAATTTAAATTAGTTAGCCAGTCTGACCTAGAAATAGTTGGGTTGAAGTTTGAAGCAGGACGATAGTAATTGCTAAGATAAATTTTTATCTGAGTATGAGTTTTGCTAAAAAATTAAATATAATTTGCTGAGGTCGATGGACTAGTTATCGGTATAAGGCCTGTAATATTTATTAAACACTAAAATATGGAAATACTATGATTTCTTACTGTAGTTTAATTTGAGAATTTAGAAGCAGTAAAGGCATCACTGGAGTTAAGATTGTGAGATTTGAATTATGCATTAGATTTATAACGAACTTTCCGTCTAAGCCAGAGGCATAGTTAAAGATTTCACGAAAAGGGTCGTCTATTTAAATTACTACACTTAATTAATTTAGCAAAAATTGCTTTGAAGGGATATTCTCGAGTGCCCAATTCAATATTGCTGAAATTCGAACCAGGGTCTACAAAAACTTCTAAGCCTAAGAAAAAAATTAGACACATTCAACTTCTTAAATATATGAAATTTCTAAAAACTAAATTTCGTGCAACTCTCCCTTACTTCTACAATAGTTAAATGTCAGATTTTAAGCATATGCATTTTGAAGACTGTAGTGCTTGATGCTAATTGGAAAAGTTGTTTCAGAATCACATTGAGTTACGCAATTCCATGTTTAAAAATCTCTATAAAGCTATTGGCTGCTGATATTTTAAAATTTAGTTTTCTTGTTTCAAATCCTATAATAATGGATATAAGGACAAGAAACACAATCGCTTTCTTCTTTTCCAATGCACCAAGAGTCAAAATATAGGTTTAAAATTTTAATTTATTCACATGAAGAATGACATTCTAAAATTCAAAATAAGTAACAGATTTTCACATATTTGAACATATCTAACAGATAGAATTAAAAAAACTATTTTTAAATATAATTTAGGAGGTATGCTCAGTGCTCCATAGTTAATCAAATTAGAAAAAAATAGGGTTAATGGTTTGCGTTTATTTCATAAACAACGATTAGTAGTATAAACTGTTTTGGTGAAACCTCGGGTAATGTAGAAAGTTTTACTTTATTTAATTACTTGCAATCTATATCTTAATATTTTACTTACATTCACAATTTGCAGAAGAAGAATTTACTTTATTTATATTTTAATATGTAAATAAATTGTAAAACTAACCAACAGAGCATGTTTAAGCTCCTATCCTGATAACTAGTAGCAAAAATATCGTAGCTATTGATCAATTAGAATTATTTAATGTGTTTAAGAAAATATAATTTTAAAGCAAATGGATTTTTCATTTTCTCATAGGGTTATAATTATACTTTTCTATGAATTATTTTTCAATCAACAAATTAAAGTATAATTTTAAGAAATTAAAGGAAACATAAACTCGATTCAAATGATATTTTTGGTAAGAGGCTCATCTCTTTGAATTATATACTTTTAGAAGTCTAACTGGAATTTGCTAATATGATTAATTTCAATATAGATGAATGAGGCTAAATAATATGTTCAATTTATTTTCACTTGAGTAATTATTTAATCAGATTTATATTTGTAGAGAAATTTAATTTGATATAGGTTTATGAATATGTTGACGAGTATGATTATTATTTTATTATTTATTTTGATTTTAGAAATCAATCATCAGTACTTGTAGTCAGCCTTTTTTCTTTATGCACTTGATTTAAGCTAACCTAATTTCAAAATCTAATTATGTGATACTCTAAAATAACAATATAAAATTTGTGATTAAAGATAGATTAAAAAATATTTTCAATTATACAGAACAATTATGCTATTTAGTAGAATTTTTATGAAATTTGAGAACGATTAATTTTTACGAAATCTAAAGTTTGATTGCTCAACTCATACCTTATATATTTATCACACACTTTTAATTTACTTACTTTTGAGGTTTTCATCATCTTCTTGAACATCTCTACCTCATTTCCTCGTTGGGGTTTTTTGTGGTTATCAACAATTAGTCTGTGCCTTGAGCTGAAACCACCGCTTCGAATAGGGTCTTGTTCTTCTTTCGCTTGTAAATCATTAGCATCAGCTTCTCTAAGTTGACCATCACCTTACTTTCCAAGTTGCACAAGCTGTTTAGAAACTGAGCCTTGGGCAGCCGCGAGATAAGAAAGTACATAGAGGAGAATGCATATATCGTTTGGGAGATGCAGCCCCTCATCTGATTATTGGCAGCCTTTGACTCATTCGCGCATGCTATGATGACCAAAGTGTCTCTCTTGAATCGGCAGTTGTAGTCATAGCACCCGATCATTGTGAGTATCAGGACTCCTGAGTTCCATGTCTAGATCAGCTTGAGGTTATCTATCGAGAGCCCCACTGCCACTTTTGTCTCACCGTCTTCCACCACCAGTTTCTTAATCTTGTAGATCTCGCTTTCATCTGCAAAATGATCAGTAGATACTGACTTGCTCTATCATCTTTCGATTTGCAAAGCTTTTCCATCCTCACTCTCACTGTCTTGCAGACCATCACTTCTCCTATATTATGTTGTTAGAGTCTATTGATGAGCTCATATTAGCCTACGAAGATGAACCGTAGTGGACTCACCAAGGCTTGCGCCAGCACTCTGCCGACCCCAACGTCAACTGAGGCTCTATTCAAGAATGTGTTCAAATTCTGCAAAATCCAGGTTGCCATAGAGCTTGCTGTCATAGTGATACAAAGGCTGAGCCTTGACTATTGCATAAAATTTATCTACGATCAGGATCTCGTGTTCAGTAATTGCCTCAATGTATGAGGCAGCAGTGTTTATCTGAAAGTTGATTTTTAAGTGTTGCAAGCAGCTGCGCATCTGCAATATGAGAATCTCGTCAAGCGCGACGCTTGCAACTCGCGAACCTTTCTCAATACAGTATGAGGCAAGAAGCCCTAAAACCATGTCTTCCCTGATGTAGTGGGCATCTGAAATTTAAATAGCCTGCTCCCTCCTTGCTGAGTACAGCCACTGCCATATTCTTCTGATAGAAAGAATGGATGAAAACTCTAAAAGATTCCTCGCGTCTTATCAAGAGTCTCAACATGTTTAGGAACAAGACAAGACTCTCTGGCTTTACCAATATCTGTTAGCTCATACTGCCCTCAACCTATTGCTTAGTGTTAAATTAGTCAGTCTTTGATAAAAATTTTGAAGATTTTACCATATGAAGATGCTTTTTGTTTCGGTGGCTAATTTGAGCTTTGTGATTATTTGTGATTAGTCTGTGATCTTTTTTTAAACTTTGTGATTAAATAATCACAAAGTGTGATTTTTTCTTGTAATTTATAGCGATTTATAGAGGGATTTGTGATTTTCTAATCACAGATTGCCAAAGTTAAATCACAGACCACTCAAAAATAATCACAAAGTGTTTAATCACCTCAATTATTAAATTTCTTAATCACACAGCAATTCAAATTCAAACTAAGGAAGTCAAACTTGAAGCAGTCAATTCACTATAATAGAAGAGGTGTTCGGCAATCAGATTTTCAATTGCAAAGTACTATTTAATAAATAATGATGAACAACTCAAAGTGACTCCATAATCAATACCTCTTGGAGACCTCGGAACTGAAGGACAGACTTCTCAAGATCGGTGACCGTTAGTTGGGCGGGAGTTTGTCACTCCAAGCTATACATCTACATTTACCTAATCGAGATATGTAAGATTCCCGCTCCCTCATATATTTTAGTAAGTTAATACTTGCCTCCGATTGAGAATGTAATTCGCGATTACCAAAAGCAGATTTGAAAGGGGATAAGAAGAAGCTCGAGTTTGGCAAGTGAAGATGGTACATGCTCTAAAGCACTATGAGCGCTCTGTCAAGGTCAAGTTAAGTCCAATCGCTCCTGACACTAGATCAGTCTTACAAAGCTTGCCAGATGCTAATTGCAATGAAGTGGACTGCTTGCTTTCATGTTTACTTCTCTTCATCTCTAATTTAATGATACCTTGAAGATTTTGCACATAACCTCATCTCTCAATAAGTAAAGATTTCTAACTACACATCGTAGCAGCTTTAGTTCAGCTTCTTCATTTTCCAGATCCAAGAACTCAAGTTTCTTAGAACAGCGCTATAACAGCGCAGTAACAGCGCAATAACAGCGCAGTAACAGCGCAACAACAGCGCAATAACAGCGCAGCAACAGGGCAACAACAGCGCTAATACAGCTCGAATACAGCACTTATACAGCTCAAATGCATCGCAATAACAGCGCAGTAACAGCGCAGTAACAGTGCAATAACAGCGCAACAACAGCGCAACAACAGCGCTACAACATCGGGAAAACAAAGTGACTATCGCCTCCAACAATTTTCAGGGTGAGGTACTCGAATTTGAGGCGTATCACTGCGCTTTAACATCAATAATTCTGAGATCTCAGGACTGGGGGCATTGAAGTTTACAATGGGCAGTTGAGCAGCTGAGACAAAGAAGCTCTCGTTCTTATTGCTAAACGCTGAGTGGCTTCCCGATTGAGGATGAGCAAAAGCATACTTGCATTCAGAATCTAATGAGCTCAAAAGGTGGACCCGAGGATCAGAGCCTGCTCTAGGTTAGGAGAGCTAGATTATTTTGCGGCTCCCTAGATTTAGCCCTTCTCATTTCAAGGGGTGATCTCAAGGTCTTCTTGATTTGGCCCGCTGTCATCGAGCTTTGCAGAATCAATGTCGATGCTCTCACGACAGCCAGAGTGTAGTCTTCTCGCAAATCTGCTTAGGACTAAGAAAGTATATTAATTAAATCATACTCTCAATTCTCATCAAATTTTACTAATTGATAAAATGATTTGACGAATTATTAGAACTTTTATTTGCAATAAGCCTTCTAATTTGTAATGAAATCAATGCATTTAGAGTTTCCCGAAGTAAAAACGAGAGAAGAAGAGGAATGTCTTAAAAATATTTTAGGGTCAATCTGCTTACTTTAAAATAAAAATTATATATAAAATCTCCACATTAAAATAAAAATCAATTAAGATTTTATTATAACCAAGTACTTTCATTGAACTTCAATAAAAGCAATAAAAAGGACAAAAATTAAGTATAATTTTTTGTTTTAAATATATTTTTTTTAAGCTAAAAAAAATTAAAAATTAAGAGATAATTGTATTATATATTGAAAAGAAAAAAGAAAATAAGTAATGTGAAGAAGATATTTTATTCAGGAGATCTATTTAAATTTAATATTTATAAAAAAGTAAATTTTTTCAAAAGTTAAATTTATTTCTTTAAAAAATTTTTTAATTTTTTTAAAAATTAAATATTTTTTTATAAAGTAAAATTTCTTTCCAAATTTTATAATTCAATAATTAAAATATTAAGAAAATTTTCATAATTTCTAAATTTAAAAATCCTGTCATTTATAAATTATTCTTGAATTTATAAATGAAAAACGATAAATGTTAGAAATAAAAAGTTGTAATTTTTAAAATATAGATGTTTAAAATTAATTCTGTCTCCGATGTTATTCTCATAATTTGAAAGATGATATAAAATTAATTTAATTAAAAAGATTTCTTCATTAGCATTATAGAATTAAGATGCTGACCTTATCTTTCTCTAGAATATATTCTTTGTAATTCTTTTGTCATTAATATCTAAGTTCTAAGAAAAAATTTTAAAGTTAAATAATATTTTAAATAGCGGAAAATTTCCCAAAAAAGATTCCAATAATTTAAATGAAACTAATGAATTTTAGTAAAAAATTTTAAAATAATTTTCCTTTAAAAAAAATGCAAAAATTAAAAAATATGAAGAATATTTCGGGGGTATAAAAAAAATAAATAAATTTTAAAAAAAGATTTTAAATATAATTGATTAATTAGACAATATTTTAAGTATTTTTTACTTGCCTTTATTTCACTACTGAATATGACAAAATTCAAAACTTGGAATAATTTTTCCAAAGTTAAGAAGGTAGAATCAGAAGAAATTAATTTTTAAAATTAATGTGTCCTACTATAGTTGTGTAGTCATTTGTACTAACTTCTTGCTTTGGAATATAACTCATGGATTTGAATCTCTCTTAATTTAATTATTTCCTTAAGAGAGAAATCATTGCATTATTTGTCATTCTTTACATAATTAAAAACCACATTTTAGATTTAATTTTTTTAAAAATATGAGTTTTTTTAATTCTATAATTTTTGTGATCTATTTTCAACTATAATCGAATAAAAAATGGCATTATTGTATTGGATTATGATTAATTGTGTCTACAATCGGATTCATGATTATCTTGATGATTTCATTGAACTTGGAAACCCAAATTAAAAATTGATAATTAAGTATCTGGGTGGGTACTTGAGTTTATTCCTGTCTATAATTGAGGCATACTACCTCGAACCAATAATAACCACACAATCTTCCATAGAAGCTTTCATCCTTGTGCTTCCAGCCATTCAACTCGTCGCCAGTTCATAATGCAGAACAAACTGGAGAGTCAAGGCTTTGTTTTTCATCTCCTCTAGGATTCTTGTACTTATTTATCAGTTCACTCAAGCAGGTAAGTTAATAAAGATCAACCAAAAACCTCATATTTTTAAATGAAAAAAATTTACAAATTTTAAGTTAAATATGTTTCTTCATTATAATTTTAATTATAAAATAAAATATATATCCAATTTCTTTTTGGTGCTATATTATACTTTATGGTTTCAAATAAAAAACAATATTCTGAACTTAATCAATAATAACTGAATTAGATAAAAGAAAATTAAGTATATTTTGGTTATAATAAAAATCAATTCGATTTTATCAATAACAAAATTGTTTGATGTAAAGGGCTCATTTTTAAATAAATTAAAAAACAAGTGGATGGATTCTTATTATTTTATTATAGAAAGCATGAGCATAGTATATGTTTTAAAATACAAATATTTTAATTTATATCATTTTAATGTAATCGCTCAAATATTCCAAGTTGGAAAAAAAAATTTTAATATAAAAATTTGGATAATTAAAAATTAATAATTATTGGAAATTATTAATTTATTTAATAATTTCCATACCTCAACTATGTCGACTGATAAATATAATTTTTATCCATTTATAAGCTGTTTTTAATTATTTTAAATTCACCAAAGATATTTCATTTATTTATATTATATTAATGGCATAAATACCGTGCTGCTTGCTGACTATGAGTACTTTTTCTTGAAAATGGCAGAATTTTCTTCAAAGAATGAGCAAGAGAATTTATTTTTTTTTAGAAAGAAAAATGGATGGGAGTATTGGACAACTTGCCCATGTTCATTTTCATATTTAACAGAAAGAGTTAGAAAATATCCTAAACCCATCTACATACTAGATAAAAAGAAATTCATTATCATTCCTAGGGTTTACTGTAATTAGCAGATGAAAAAGACATTTAAGACTGTAACATGTTTCAAAAAGCTACTTGATAATATACTCAAACAAAAAATTCACATCAAGATTACAAATTCACTCAAAAAGGAAAGCTGCAAAGACACCCACAAAACTAGAGTATTCTCATCGATATTGGATCTAGTCCATTACTGCTCAGATTAGGAAAACTTTTATTTTTAAACTCGACCATCAGAGTCTAATTGAAGCTAAAGGATTGGAAGAGATCCTGCTTTTTCTTAGGAGAGAATCTTTCATCAGAAGAGACTATAGCAATTTTCATTGATAACTCTTAGTTAAGGAATACGAGTACAAGCACTCACAGAGAAGATGAGCTCAGTGCTCTTCAAATCCCTTACGCACAAATTTGTGACTCCTCTTAACTCAATTAACACGCTGCTGTAAATTATCATGCAAGAACATACTACATTAAAGTAAAATAAAAATATGGTTGCAGCTAAAGAATCAGTAAATACTCTCTACCAGCTCATATACAATCTGAATGTAAACAAGAAATTTCTTAATCTTCAATAGGATATGCAATTGCTTTCAAATAGCACACTGGAGTTTTCTTACGAGGACTTTTCACCTCGAGAACTATTATTTATTTGGAGTTTAAACTCTTTTCCATATAAAATTTTAAAATGGTTTTAGTGAAAGAGATTATGCAAACATTTAGGCAGCAGGCATTTATTAAAGATATTGACTTTAGTTATAACATAGACAACTAACTTCCACAGTAATAGTTTAATTTGTAAAAAACTCTTTTGTAGAATGATAAGTCAAGATAAGAAGCGGCTGCGGTAACTCATATTCATTCTCGTTTACAACGCTATTAAATATACAAACCAAGGTTCAATTAAGCTAAAATTATCATTTAATTTATACCAAATGTATAAAAGTTATCGGAGGCGTACACAAGACGAGTTTCAGGCTTCAATCAATCTTTAAGCTCTTCCAATACATCTTTTAGCAGATCACCGTCAGATAAGATTTTTATATTAAAAATATGGAATCAGATAATAACAATCAAGAGAGAAAGTTGCTAATCAAAATTAAAGATAGTGGATGCGGGATGAGTGATACCCACACTGAAAAGCTATTCAAACTACTTTAGAATCTTAAACTAAAGTCTTAGGTTAATCAGCATGGTATGGGCCTTGGACTCAGTCTCTGCAAAAAGATAGTTAACTCAGCTGGGGGGTAAATTTCTTGCAACTCTTAACTTGGAAGAGGAACTAGCTTTGTCGTTACACTTCCTTTTAAAGTTCTTATTTTAAGCAGTAAAGTACTCTCGGAAAACTCTGTCAATGTTAGTAAGGTAACATAAAGTAACAGATAGGAGTATGAAGCCAAAGAAAATGACCTTACTCAATCTACCCAGCACAAAGAGCATTCTAATAAAAATATGTACTCTCTATATTCTATTGGTGGATGACGATGCCTTTAATTTGTTTTCTCTAGAATAATTAATTCTTCAAAGAAATCAGAAAAGTTCAGGGCAAATTTTCCAATGCTTCAAGGCTAAAAATGGTCAGGAAGCTATCAACAAAATATGCCAAAGACAATAGAATTGAAATTTTATTTTCAACTATTTTTAGAATGGAGAGGAGATGTTTAGCTTTATCTTTATGGATCTAAATATGCCAGTACTAGATGGAATGCGATGTACTCAAAGACTGAGAGCTTTCCATGAAAATGGTCTGATTGATTTGAGCCGTACCAAAATTTATATGCATTCTGCAATTCAAGATTAAGTTGTTGACGCTTCAAATATATTTCAATTTTGTTATATGCGAGAATTACATTTTATTTGATTGAATGTTTTCGATGGCTATTGTAAGAATTGCTTATTTAAGACTCTTTAGTGTCGAAGCCTATTTCATTTGAGTAGCTTGAGGAAATACTCACATGCAATCCAGTATCTTTTTATTCATCAGATTTTGATATCATTAAAATTTGATATTCATAATCTACCGACTCTTTAATTAATTATCTTAATCTCATTTAAAGTTAAAAATTAAATTTTAAGTTGAAGAAAAATAATCATCAAATTAATAAATAATAAAATTACTTTCTTTTTTAATTTTTATTATATTAAAACATTGTTTCACTTTTATGATTGTAGGATTCTCTGTTAAATTCATTATATAATTCAAATATGCTAATATTTGTATTAGGATGAATTTTTTCTTAAATCTAAATAACTCTTATTTGTATAGTAGTCATTAATTATATTAAAAATATACAAAAATGACTATCATGAGAGGCTATAATAACTTTCCTTCTTTAAATAATCATTATTCGTAATATGAGACAGTTAAAGTGGAAATGGAGAGCAAGGAATTAATCAAGAAATAAATTTAAAGTTATTATATATCTAAAAGTTAATATCAGTTAAAGCCTTAGAACTTTTAATGTAACTGTCTTAAATATATCAATTTAAATATTAGGTAAAAAAGGGTATCTTATTAAAAAAAATTAAATAAACCATTCCCCGCCCTTTTTTTAAAAAGCTTTTTTTTTCTAATTTTCATTATTTTAATTAGCTCAATTTTTAACTTTAATTTTTTATTTTTTTAAATTAAAAACTCTTTTACAAACTCTTTCGTTACATACTTTATTTATCTTAGCCGATTTTGTCCTTGATAAGACTATGATTTCGATTGAGAAATCATAGTCTATCTTCTATTTTACATTTGATTTGTGGGATTTTGGGACGAGATTAACACTAGAACATATATTTATGAAATTAAGTAATCTATTAAATTTATGAATTACTGAGATTCGAAACCGATTCTTATTATTTTATTCCCTACAATTGGCCACCCAGACTTTCATCTATCTTATACTTCCCTTTATTTATAATCCATATCACGGTTTCCATATCGAATTCAACTTATATTATTAAGAACAAATTAATTCTTCTCCTTAAAGTGGATCCTTATTACAACATTTTTAAATTTCAAAAAACTTTTCTTTTTTGAATTTTTGAAACAATTTTCTGTAAAATTTTAAAAGAAAATTTAACAATAAATTCTTTCTTTGTTGAAAAAAAAAACTATCATATTTATTTGTGAAAATTATAGGTAGTTAACTATTTTAATGTACAACTTAATTTCATTTAGATTGTAAAATAAATAATAATGAAACTTTGCTATTTTGGGTTTCTTATTCATAGAAAACTTCTCTTAAAATATTACTCCTTATTTTTAAAATAGACAAATAAAATGATGATATATATTATGCGTGGATTTATTTTTATTAATCCTTATTATTTAAGTGCAAATATTCTCGACAAGGATAAAAATATTAATAATTTAATTCCCCAATCATGCTACTAGAATATATGTTTATTTTATTTACACAGCTTCAAGTCTTTTTTCTCACAATATTATCAGGATCCAAGCTTATCTATGAGAAAGCTATTAATTTTTGTTTTAAAATACAAATAGCTATCCTTTGAAGAGCACGTTGAAATTATCTAAACAGCTTCAAATTTCTTATAACCAAGAACAATTCAAATGATTGAGTTTAACAACTCCTTAATTATTTTTCATTTATAATCCATGATAATTTACTTTATTCTCTTCTTATATTAAATATTACTATGCTCAAAATTTAATAGGAAATCGGATTCTAATAAAAGCAAATGAATCAATAATTGCTATTTTTAAATTGATGTTTTGAAAAGTGAGGGAGGTACTCAATTTATTTAAGTTTTTAATATGATAATTAAAACTGTCATTTCGATAGTAGATATAATAGAAAATGAAGTCTTTGAATCTGAAATTAGGACTAACTCACAAACTTTTATAGCTTATTCAAATAAATACCATTACAAAGATGAAGTAATTAGAAAAAATTAGAATTTCAAGATTAATTCAATGTTTAAAACTTAATCTTAAAATTCCACTTTTCCCCAATTTAATTTTTATTTTGGGTATTATTTTACGAATTTTTTCACTAGTGGCTATTAGGCCAAGTTTTACTGTGAGTATTAGCCACACATTTTCGTCTTTTACTGATTTTTTAGAGTTTGACAAAAATTTAAGACTTAGATATTCTGGCTGAGGAGAACGTTTCCTATAATTGCAGGAATCAATAAATAAGTAAAATTATCTTTTTTTTTAAAAAATTTTTTGTTAACAATACTTAGCCGAAAAGGAGCGTCTAACTTTTAGCACGCAGGACTATTGCTCAAACTAAATAGTTTTTGAAAAATAGACGCTGAATGGACAATAATTAATAATTTACCTACCTTTTCTTGATTGATCAGCTATAACTAACATAAAATTATATTTATAATTAAATAGTGTTCATTTTAACAATCATTCATTTAAGTAAAAATATATAATAAAAGAAATTTAATCCTAGAGAGAAGAATTCTAATTTCTTCTTGAAAGTCAGGTTCTAAACTTGAATGAGAATAACAATGAGGATAATCAAAAAAGCTAAGACGCGCTAACTTTCATTTTTTAAGATATTAAATTTTCAAAATGAGTATTGCCGACAAATTTAATATATATTTATTTACTATTTCTCTTACTCTAAGCCATCATTTTATTATAATAAATCACAAAAATCAAATGATCCCTTTGAATCAGAAGTATAACATGATCAAGAAGTACTTTGTCTAAATATGGAATACTCTTTCATTCAATTTCAGTCATCTTTTAAATTCATAATTCCTTGAAAATCAAATATAATCCAATTATCTCCTAAAATTAGTCATTTAAGACATTATAATATAATGATAAGCTTTAATTAACAGTCAAATTATTTACAAAGCATTAGAAACAATTCAACATTTAGAAAGATGCAAATATATTTAAGCATAAATTTACATATTATTCTATTATCTGAAGTAAGGAAAGATAACAAGCAAAAGAGTGAGACAGATAAGTAGAACTTGAAATTATTTTAATCACTGAGTCTAAGACACGACTAGATGTCGTCCTAAGTACATAACCAGGGAACTATGTTTCCTCATCAGGATTAAAAAGGACCGCTAAAGAATGTTAGATTTGTGATAGAAAGATCTGAAAAAGCCTTTGTCTTTAACTTAAATATATTTAAACTAACTTCACAGAGCCACTAGACTAATGTGACGAATTTAGTTGGAAGGAGGCAATCAATAAATTTACTATTCAAAAATTCAAAGCATCAGCTTTTAATTCAAAATTTAAAAGCGAGTTTTTTGCTTTTTCACTCGGTCCTAACTTAGGAAAAGGTTCTTATTCTGAAGTTTATAAAGTAACCCCTAAACTAGTTGGTGATCTGGATCAAACTAACTATGCTTTCAATTCATATCAAAATATATAAGCGTCTAGTTTAAAATATTACTGATTGAAGGTTATTAGAAAGAGTAAGTACAGAGACCAAGATAATTTTATTTAATTTTTAAGAGCTCAGATCACTTTTAGTTAATGAAATAAGGGGGGGGGACCGAAGTGCAACCCCTAAATATGAACAAAATGCCAATAAAAGTGCACATATATTTAAAATCAGCTAAAAATGCCCAAAAAAAAGAATTTAAGTTTTAAAAATTTTTAAAAAAAAAATCATTTTTTTTTAAATTATAATTTTTAACTATTATGAGCAGTTTGAATGTTTACCCCCCTAAAACACATTTAAAAATTTAATTAAAATTTTTAAAAAAGGTTATCTGCTCTATAGTAGGTCGCCAGATAGCTGGATTATTTGAGAACTTATTTGGCATATGAATTGATATGATTATGCTTAAAAATTATCCATATAATTGTCAGATACTCTAAAGTATGTTATAGAGTTTATCAATGAGTTTACAGCAGTAATTTTATGTAATTGGAGATAAAATGATATTGGCTATTATATTTAAACTTATTAGATTCTTCTTAAAATAATATTCAAGTTAAGGTTGCAAAAATTTTGATCAAACTCAAAATCACATTAAAATAACTGAAGGGCGAATCATAATTAATATGTATATTAACTCTAGTATCTTCATAAGACTTTATATTAATGAGTAAAACTAAGCTCGGAAATATTTTTAAGGTCATTTCATAAAATTTGAAATCATAAATTTTGTCCCTAATGGAAAATTTTTAATCTAAAAATTCATATGTTTTTTTTTCATTTTAGACGATTTTGGCCGAAATGGATGTTTTTTAATAATTTTTGATCATAAAAAGAGGGAGCTGTGCACTTCCGTCCGCCCCCCCCCGAAATAAGTCTTCAGAGAACCCCAAATTTAAATAAATTTATTTTAAAAAATTTAAGATAAGTAGGTCTAGAAGTAAAATTTATTATAATATAATTTAAAAAAAAATTTAATAAATATACAAAATTAAATTGAAATTTTAATTTAAAAAAGGAATTTTTAATTTAAGGGGAAATTTTAAATTAGAAATTTATGGATTTAAAGTTTATATCAAAATCAGCTCCGAAAATAAGGGTCCAAAAGCCAGCCATTTTTTACTCTCTTCCACCTAGTGTTTGAACATTTTACACATTCTGAGGGCATTCTCTCTCTGGATTTTGCATGAATTCTGACTTGCTCTTTTCAATTAATTCGAGATAACATAGCTGGTCCATACTCTATTGTCACTTAACTTTCTACTTGTCATCTGATGTACTTTTCTCTCATAGAAGTTGTCAAATACCAAAGAATTCGGAGTTTTCACTCTCCAATGTTGTTTAACAAAAACCCCCTTGGGGTTTATTCTTTTGCTATAATGAAATTTAATTAAAAATTAAATAATTATTTATATTCCCTTTTTTTAATAATTAAAACTAATTAAACTCGTTAAAATTTTTAAATTTTTAAATTTTTTTAATAAGTTCATTTAAAATTATTAAGAATGTTTGCCTTAAAAGACATTAACTTTTAAGAATTCTTAATTAATTTAAAGCGAATATAAATAAGTGTATTTAAGTTTTCCTAATTAAATTTCATTATAGCAATTAAGAATGGAAGACACTAGGAGAACAAAGTTAGAATGATAACAACATTGGATAGTGAAAACTCCGAATTCTTTGGTATTTGACAACTTCTATGAGAGAAAAGTAATCAGATGACAAGTAGAAAGTTCAGTGACAATACTGTTGGGACCAGCTATGTTATCTCGAATTAATTGAAAAGAGCAAGTCAGAATTCATGCAAAATCCAGAGAGAGAATACCCTCAGAATGTGTAAAAAAAATTGGGGGTTTCAAAACAGGGGGCAAGAGATTTTAAAAAAACCTTTTTTAAAGGTTATTTTCTTTTTTTACAACTTTAAAATTTTAAAAATTCATTTTATTTAAAAATTAAATTTTTTAATTTTTTTAAAAAAAAAATATTTTTTCAAAATTAAAAAAAATTTTTTTTTAAATTAAAAAAATTTTTTTTTTAAAATTTTTAATTTTCCCTTTTTTAAAAAATTTTAAAAAATTTATTCTTTTAATTATTAAAATTTTTAATAGGGAAAATAATTTTAAATTTCGTTTTTTAAATTAATCTATCTTCTTCTTGAACAATAAAACAATTCGTATAAAAATAAATAAGTATAAAAAATATATATGCAATTTGAAAATAAAATTTATTGATAATTTAAAAATATTATATTCATCACCCAACATAGTTGCAAAAATAAAATTAAAAAATATAAATGGCTGATTAATTCATTCTGAGAAGTAAAATAAATTTAAAGTTTTTATTATTTATAATCATATTCTGATCTGATTCCAAAAGATGTAACTTAAGATTACATGTGTTATAAGATCACTAAAAGATCCTTTTAGATCTCTAAATGTTTAAGTTTTCCATTCCTCCTTAGGTGTCAGTAGTCTTGTAGTTTAATAGTTTTATCTTGCAGGAAGATGATTTTTCATTAACTGTATACTCATTTAATTTTATAGAACTAAATTTAGAGCTATTTAGTTAAAATAATTTAAATTTATTTTCTATCTTGAGAGACGAGATAAAATTAAAATTTGCTTAGATTTTTCAAGCTTTTATTTTCCTCCTTATTTTAATGATTTTTAAAGGTCACATTGTTAAAGATTCCTTCATCTAATAAATTGCAAACCTCAACTTATTTCTTAAAATTATATAATTTGTACACTGAGAAAACAAATTAACTATTGAATAGGGCTTTTATTAGGATATGATGTTTGGCGTAATTTCTTAGTTTTCCAGTTACCGTTGTTGATTGTTGATGCAGTATTCACTATTGACAAAATAGTTTTATTTTTATAGATTTTGAAACTTAAGATTTTATGCTTAAGTTTTTTTCAGTTTCAAAGTTTAAATATATAGTTCAAGTTTTCAAAATATTATTAAATTAAAAAGTTAAAATCTAGCAGACGTGAGGTGGAACCAAAATTAGCTTGGCTGGAGTAGTGATATTAGCCATCACTTACTCAATACCACTGTTACGTTGCCATTATCTCCCCTGGAGGCGATCTAGTTTAATAATCCGTGGTAAGAGGATAAGTATGTCTAATAGAGGGGCGTGGATTGAGGTAAGCCCCAAAGCAGTGCGAGAACTTTACTATGTCCCAACGCTGATTCAGGTTTTATTCGCACAGATGAGGTCGGCATATTAAGATGTACTCAGAGAGAACTTACGGGGTAGTCAGATTTGAAGTATCACTGCGGATTCTCTAGTCCCCAAATTGGAGCGGTGTGTCATCATTATTTATACTGACGTCATGGGATGACACGTGTTTATATGGCGAGGTTATACCTGTGATCGTTTCTCTTTTTCCCTAACTTAATTCCTTAAGTTTTCAAATCACTATCTAGGCATTAAATAATTATCCTATAAAACAAGAGGAGCTAATGTATAATAATTGCTTAACTCTTTACGTATTCTTGTATAAATATAACTTGCTAATTTTTTAAAAAAATCCATTTTCACTACTTGCATTAACGGTATCATTACTAATCTATTTATATAGCATAACCTATTGTATATATAAAAATAGATTTATCTTTAATCTGACAATAAAGGCTGAATTTAAGTTGGATGGCTTAGACAATTAGCTATTAGATTTATTAAATTCGTTGGTAGTCACCAGTCTTAATTCTTCCAATTACACAATAATTTTTTTTTAAAAAAATAAAAAAACTAATACCACCAATTTACTTTAATTATTAAAAATTTGATCTTGCGTTATATTATTATTTTTGCTCGGCTCTAATTTTTCTGATTATTTATGAATTTAAGATGAGTTATAACGGGAAAAATATATTTAATAAGAAATGGATTAAATTTATAGTGTTGGATATTATCTGAAAGTTTGGGATTTACCAATTGTTCCTAAAGCCTTGAGAGAGAAATTAAATATATTTTGTTGAGGGGTCTAATTTCTTTCTGAAAAATCCACTTCTCTTAGGTAATGAAAAAGTCTGTGATTTCCCATGGCCAGGAACCTGCAAAGTTTGGGTATCACTAAACTAATTCATTTAATTGCATTTCTTGTTCTAACACTTTAAATACAATTCGATCTTAAATAAAAAATGCTAAAAATTTAAAGAAATAAAAATAGGATTATTTTAGGCAGACAAAGTTTATTTTAATTAATTGAACACTTAGCAGTATCATTTTCATCGCTAAGTTAAATATATTTAAGTTTAGTATAGGAGGGGCTTTAAAATTTAATTTTAGAAATTCATTTTAAATATTGCTTATCTTTAATTCAAAACTGAATCACATCTGTTTTATAAAAATAATTCTGTTTTAAAATTTAAAAGAAATTCTGGGGGGGGGACGGAAGTGCACACCCCCTAAATATAAACAAAATGCCAATAAAAGTGCTCATGTAGTGTCAAATTCAGCTAAAAATGCCAAAAAATTAAGTAATTCTGGCTTTTAAAATTTCCAAGAGAGTCATTTTTACGAATTTCAGTTTTTTATGCGATGATCTATTAATATAATTTATTGAATTTAATATTCATGACTGATTTTTGTTATGAATATGTTTTATTCCCCAAAAATAACTAAGCATCATTTCATTACTTTATATTAAGCTAGTTATAAAGAGGTTATTTGCTCTATAGTAACTCCCCTGATAGCTGGATTATTTGAGAACTTATTTAAACCATGAATTGTTAAGATTATTCTTAAAAATTGTGCATATAATTGTAAGATCCTCTAAAGTATGTTATAGAGTTTATCAATGAGTTTTCAGAAATAATTTTATGTACTCGGAGATTAAGTGATCTAGGCTATTATATTTAAACTTGTCAGATTCTTCTTTAAATAATATTCAAGTTAAGATTGCAAAGATTTAGATAAAACAGCCAAATCATATTTAAGAAACTGAAGGGCTAATCATAATTAATATGTATATTAACTCTAGTATCTTCAAAATACTTTATATTCATGAGTAAAATAGAGCTAGGAAATAATTTTAAGGTCATTTCATAAAATTTGAAACCATAAATTTTGACCCACATGGAAATTTTTAAAGCTAAAAATTCTTAATTTTTTGGCATTTTTAGACGATTTTGGTCAAAATGAATGTTTTTTAATAAATTTTTATCATAAAAAGTGGGGGGTGTGCACTTCCGTCCCCCCCCCGAAATTCTTATGAAGTGATATTTTATACAATATTAAGGGAATTTTAACAAGTATATGAAATTTTAAAAAAATTCCTTTTCTTCGGTGTAAAGCAAATGATACCAAATTACTTGCAAAAAGAATTATTGAACAGAAATGCCAATCAATTATTTAAATTATCACTGCTGTAATAAATTTCTCATAATAATTAATTTAGAGGTTTACTTGCTATTGTTTTTATTAAAAGGTTAAAATAATTATAACTGAATTTTGTTTGAATCTTTAAGCATTTAGAATTTGTTTTGAGATTGATTTGAATTAGCAGAGCAGGCACTTGAAAATTCTTTGAAGAATTTAAAATTATATATTCAAGCTTAATAGGGAAAATATTATAAAACGATAATTATAAAATATCCCTTATAAATTAAAAAAATATATCATAGAAGTTATAATTTTAAATTCATAATACAATTGCTTATAGCATTTCATTAAATCTTAAAAGTATAATAAAGAATTGACTATGCCTTGTCTATACTGGAGTGAAATTTATAATTAAAATTATGATAAATTTATTTCCTGATGTATTTGAGAGGACTCTTAAATTCTTAAACTCTTTCATCATTTGGTTGTAAGTTATCTTCCTACTTCGGCTAACATTATATAATCATTATTAAATATTAGAAGAGGTTTCTGAGCCTTTTGCCTCTTTCTCCATATTAAACCTTACAATGCTCAAAATAGAATCTTTGTGACTCAACTATTACCAGAATATATTTCATTCATTTAGAGAGTGAAGAAAATTAATTATAAATAGTTGTTAGTTCTTCTTAGAGTATCAAAAGAGTAATCACTATTTCCCTTATATCTAATTTAAGTAAATATCATCTTAAATTATTTTAAAGATATAATTTTAAAGGAATTTTACAAGCTCTCTATTTTTGAGAATGTAGAGGACTAAGGAAGTTATTGCTGGCCTATTCAAATATTTTAAAGGAGACTTCCTAAGCGCAATTTAAATAAATTAACTATATATAGGAATGCAACTTATAGGGGAAAGACTATCATTCCTCTAATTGATCGTTTCTAGTACATTCATAAACTAATTTCAATACTTTGAATTTCATATATCAATAAAATTCGATTATTAAGAGTGAAATTAATTGCGTCAATCTCGTCAACAAAAAATTTAAAATTAATCACTAAACCACTTATGAGAGAGTGCTTCCTTGGCAGTTGGTCGATCTTCTTCTCTCCTACTTAGCAATTTTTTCAATAAATCCTAACAGTTGGCTCCCACTATCAAGTTCTTCAATAATATATGGTTTATTATATTTAAATTCTGGATTTTTGATTTAACGTTACAGTCTGAGTTTGTAATTAAAACCTCCTCTTGGGTGCGGCCCTTAAATAATGAGTGCCCAGCTATTATGTTATAAATTATTGCCCCCACACTGAAAATGTCTGACTTGAACGTGTACTTCCCTCCTTTCAGCACCTCAGGGGCTACATAACCCGGAGTTCCATAAATAATACAATTAAATGCTCTTGATGCAAGTATTTCGGTCAAGAATAACTGCAAATCCAAAATCGGCAATATAAGCATCAGGATTTTTATCATTATCGTCAAAGCATAAAAGAATTAAGATGTAGTTATATGTAGATAATTATTTAAAAGAACGTTATCAGGCTAATTAAAATAAGAAAGAAGATGAGAATTTGCAGGCTTTAGATCTCTATGAATTATTTTTCTACCCTCCATGTAGTCACATTAAAATTAATTAAGCATGAGAGGAGCAGCTAAGTTGCTATTTGACGCACTTGATATTCCTTAATTTTCAGACCCTTCTTAATTTAACCCTTGAGAGTACCTCCTTAAATATAGTCAAGAAGAAGATAAGAATATCATTAGTAAGCCTAATTTTTTATCTAAAAGTAAGAGAAAATTATAAAATGGACTATTAAAATGAGCTATCCTATAATAAAACTTAGCTAAATTTATAGTAATCAAAAGAAAAATTGCTCATGTCTGCAGATTCGAATGAGACAACTGTCTCAACTGTAGTTGACTTATCAACGACTCATGATTTTGACCCCTATGAATTGATGCAGTGGGTTTTTATAGCTATTCAGTTCGTCGCAATAACTCTATTCATTTACTATGTGCTGAAGTACGCTTAGAAGTTCGGAAACTAGAGAGATTTCTTGACTATTTGCAGCTTTTGCATGCTGGTTCTTTCAATAGTGTTGAAGATAATATTCAGGTCTGTTGCTATGATTGGCATGAATTTGAAAGGCTATTCTCTGAGTTAATACCAAGAAGCTGATTAGCCTTAGGGAGATGGACTCGCTTGCACCTACAATTTAAGTGGCTAGTTTGCGACATTCTTCTTTTTGCTTTCTACTTTTGTGAGCTCTATTCGCTGGATACTGCTGGTTTTTAATTACAAGCAAATTGAAATAAGTCCTACCACATCTACAATACTTAAATTCATGACTCTTTTAAAATTTAAATTAAAATGAAGTTTTTATGATGACTATATTTTCTGTGGCTTTCTTTACTGGAGTGACTATTTTCAATACCTATGAGCTTTGTAATCTTTGGATTGATACTTTATCCGTTTTTAAAGCGTCGCTGATTATTTTTGGGATAGACTTACAAGCACATAATTTATTGATAATTGGGATCTATCTATATGCCTGCTACTTTTTCCACTTTTATCATAAAATACAAGCAGCTGAGGAGATTAATTTAGATTAAACCAAAATTTAAAGTATTATTTCGTAGCATTTATCAATTATAAAATATCATTTTTACACTAAGTCAGATATATAAAAGATGATTTTATATTTATTATATCAGAATTTTATTGAGCAAATTATATTTCTGTTTTTTGTTATCATTATAATAAAAGAAATATTATTTGAAAGAGAACAGATATTTATCATAGGACGACAGAGTTTAAATAAGAAAGAGTTCTCGATCATTGACTTGGTTTTTCCTTTGTAGTGTTTCCATCATCATAATGCGCCAATTCCCCTATATGATTTACATGTTCACCATCCTTTTCGACGGAGACAATTCAATTTAAATTGAAAAAATAGAATATTTTCATTATAAATTTAGGTGTCAAATTTTATTCTGGCAGCTCTCTACTTTATTCCAGAGACTGCTTTAATCGCAGTGATGTCTCAGTCTATTAAGTGGTCTTTGATAACTTATCAGAGATATTTAAAGCAAAATGAAAGACAAAGAATGACCATTGAAACTGATAACTCTATCTAACATCTAATACACAATTTCTTTATTTGTAAATTTTAATTTACAGATGAAAGATATTTTCGCATAATTATTGTCAATTATTATAAAAATTAACATCAAGACACAAGCACTGATGATGATATTTTACCAACAGGGAGCAACATGCAAAAATCTTAAGCGAGAAGAGCGGAGCCTTATGATGAGGAGAGATCAGAGCTGTTATATGCAATTGCAAATGAGGAGTCCATGTCTAGAATTACTTCGACTAACATAGTTTCGCTCCACCATCATCATCCTAGTTTAGGCCAAAACAACCATTCACTCCTTCTAAGAAGAGAACTTGATTTAATGGCGAGGAGGATGAATGCTCTATCAGCCAATGACAGCCTAAGATCTGCTTTATTCAGAGAAAGCATTCATATGAATGAAAGACTAATCAGCGCTAACATGCAAAACTAAATACCTTAATTCGAAGTCATAAACACGAGCAATATTCATAATAGAAGTAGCATATATCAATAGCAAAATTAATTACAATAAAATTCGCAATAGCAAACTTAACAACATTTATAATGATATGTAGTTGTTATATTTAGGAGCTCGGCTTTTGGATCAATACTAGTAATAGTAGCAAGTAATAAGGTAATCTCCAGCTCGAAGTAATAACCCCTTAAGCTAACAGCCCTCGAGTGGATAGTCCTATATGCAAATTCTTAATTAAGCTTAAAGAAACAACTCCCATTAAATAGACTTGCTCCCGCATAGTCCTCCATCAACTGTGAATTAAATCTAAAGAGTAGAGAGCAACTAAGCCCCCGGATCTCATGGAATCAATCATCTAAGCACTTAATAAACAATCGAAAGATATTCAAGCTAGTTCCAGGAAAGTGATCTCTTACCGTCAGCTAATCTTATTATTTTTTATCAAAGGGAAATTAGAACGAATCTAAACAGCGGCGCGGTTCCTATTATCAAAAAACCGAAACAAGAGAACTGATCGATATTATCTTTAGTCATTCATTATCTTTTAGCGTTTTATAGTAATTTAAACAATTTCAAAATACTGAATCCTAATTCAAATTCAAAAATTATAACTTTAATGAAGTTAATGAAGTCTCTTATTAAAACTACCTAGTTCGCAATTATTTCTACGTTATTTTATAATTATATAAGTTACACTATAAGATAATCTCTTTTGAGAAAGATTATACCGGCTTTGAGTTTATACTTTTGAGTTAAAAAGTCTCCTTTTCAGTCATTGAAAGTCCATGTAAGATTCATCTTCTATATCCAATCCTTCTGCATTGGCAGAAGAGTTGCTAAGCACTAAATGAGAACAAGGCTTTAAAATAATAATTTATTCACATTAAATTGGTTATAGGCATTAATTGGGGCCTAAACTCTTTGGGAAATTTATCTCTTGCCTAATCAATTTTATCTTTGAAGGTATTTTGTGTGCTAGATGAGCTTTGAGATGTTAGTGCAAGAGGTGCCATATTTTGCTAAGGGAAAAAAGTGGTAACGAGTTGCACGCTTCCCTTCCCAGAATATTGATTATTTATATCCTAAGGTGTTGGAGCATTATTCACTTAGAGAATAAGAAATAAATTGCTAATAAACTTCAGTTTGTCGTTCTTCTTTGGCATATATTTCAATGGGCACCTCTAATCTTTCTTTCTGACTATTAAAAAAGTTCTTAGCCTCTACTACTATCTCAATATAAATTCTTGATTTGATGACCTCTCCCTCACAAGTCATTAAGTCTAGAGCCTCGACCTACTTAGTTTGGTTTTAATTAATTATATTGTGAACTGTTTTTCTCAATAAAATATCCATAAATAATCTATTCTCTCTTAGGTTTAAAAATCTTCAGCTTAGAGCAGCTTTTCTTTAAAATTTTCCAGTTTCTTATCTTCTGAGTCTTTCAAGAACGCTTTCATGTCAAATACGACTCCCTATTCTTGATGGATATCGTTTTCAGTAATTATTTGCTAATGCAGCACTCCTTTATGGACCTCGAATGTTTTTTTCTATGTAAGTTTTACTCTATGATTAAATGCAGCGGGCACTGATCTATATGCGTTTCTTTAAATGTATGTATAAAGACCTATTTTATATTCTTTACTCTTGAAGAATAGTCACTTCAACAACCAATGACGACTGTATACTTTTAACTTGACTAACCCTCTCTTTCTCAAAACTTAGTAGCAAAGCGATCTATTCGCCTGGGAAGAACACCTGCTTCGATATTTTAACATTCAATGGCGTGGACTTGCCTCTGCAAAGAAAGCAGTTATAGTTCTACAGGAGGATCTGATAAATTCCGCTTTGTGTGTTTGGAGCAACCAATAAATGTAAATATAATCCTGACCCTTCTTATTAGACTTGATGACCACTATCTCAGGAGCTGTTTGTGAATCGACTTGGTGTCTCATTTAATTTTCATCGGGACCGTCGTTCTCTTTCATAATTTAAATTTTATTCATTTTAGCTCTCCCTAGTCTGCTCTTCAACCCATCCATAATCACATCTTGGTTTAGTTTATTAAATTCAGAAATATTTAAATCTAAAGATTTAATTAAAACTTGTTGAGGGAACAAGAAGTTAACCTCCCTGCCATCCTAATAAAAACATTTGATAAAAGGATATTTTGGTCAAAATCAGCAAAAAAGCCGAATTATTTGGAGTTTCAACGACCATTTTACGTTTATAATTATTCTATTGTTTTTCATTTCGAAAAAATATTTTTTAAAACAATAAAGCATCAATAGTATTAATTTTATGTTTATTCAAATATCAAACATTTATTTAAGAAAAGAACTTAAATTTGAGCAAATTCTTCATTAATTAGAATATTTTAAGATGCATTCTTACAATAATTACCTTTTAAAATGGTAATCATAATTTTATAAATTAAATTAACTATATTTAATTTATGCTGAATTTTCATGAAATATTTTCTAAAATTATAAGCAAGATTCTTTTCTGAAATTAAAATATCTCCAATTAAGATCCAATAAAAAAATGTATCAATTTGAATAATTGCATTATAGTAAATATAAAATATTAGTTTATCAACTTTTATATTGTCGTTATCATCTCTATGCTTCGCATTTGTAGATCTTCTATTTTTCTCCTTCAATAAATAAATTATATTCATTAGAGAGCTTCTTCGTTGATAGATTATCAATTTAATATATTTTTAATTCTAATTAAACAATAATAAAAATTGATTACTATAAATATTTGTAGATGCTAAAGTCTCTCGAGTATTTATAAGTTGGAGCCTCCAAAAAGTCATGATGCTTGGAATATAGAGTGATTACATATCTTACTTGGAATATTTCGTCTTTAGAGTTTCTGAAAGAGAAAGTACTAGGCATGTCCTTGCTCTCAGGAATCCTGAAAGTTCATAACTATTTATTTTAATTAAATTTTTTTATAAAGTAAATGGGAATTCAAATTAGCCTCTTGGGATGCAACCTTTTCGAAAGTGAAATATTTATTTCTCTTCGCAAAACCATTTATTAATGATCATTTCACCCGGGCCCAAAAAGATGTCTTCCTCTTCTTCTTTTTACTCTGCAAAGCTCTATGTTCGAATTATTTAAAGTTTTTCAAAATATAATTGAGGATTTAATAAAAAAGATAATTAATAATTAAATTAAAATGGAATAAAATCTTTGCAGAGGAAGTGTAATCAATTTAGATAATTATCACTCCTTTAAGCATAAAATTCCAAGAAATTTTCATCCTTGCAGCTTTTGTGCGGGAGGCACTATAAGGAGTTATAATCGACAAAAGTTTTACAACAGTTTGATAATGAGGATGAAAAAATATTCGTAAATCATATCTCTTGATTAAGGTGCGCTAAGAAAATTATCAAAGAAGAAAATCCTATTAATTTTTAATAAGCTATCGAATAAGCTGCATATTAGGGGTAAATCAACCATTTCACTACCACAAAGTTGCATATCTCCATTTATTATTTTAACAAATCATCGATTTTAATTTAATTTATAAAAATAAAAATCAATGGTCAAATACTCTGGTATATTATGATCAAAAAATAAAGAAAAACAAAAAACTAATCACATCGATAGTTCTATTAATTTATTTAGCTTTTAGATGAGATAACAAACTACGGAACAATTTTCCGAAATTTGAAGTGATATACCTTAGATTCAATAAATATCATCCTTATTATAAGATGAATGCAAATGCGAAATCGATTTTGACGGTTATAAAAAAGTTAAATATATTATTTCGAAGGATGATCTCTAGTAGCTTTGATGTGTAGCATTTTAAGACATTTCTTTTAAAGCTGAAATTTGAATGAAACCAGATATTAAAATTAAATAAATATGATCAACTTAAAAACACGCTTCTCTGATTAGTTTAGTGGATTAAATTCAGGCGCACTTCTAAAAACAATTACACTTCCATTTCCTTCATAATCAAAACTGAAGTGCGCTTAGTGGCGAAGAGTTTGAGGATCAATCAAATAATTGATGTGCTGAAACTTAGAAGTGCGATGAGGAACAGCTGCAACTCCTAACTTTCTCATCTGCAAAGCAACTTTCAAATGCGAGAGTATAGTGCGCGCTGGCACTCTCAACATTTTTGCGATGGAGTTGATGTTGAGAACTGGCTATTACTACTGATAAGGGTGACTACATCCATACCTTAGAGTCAAAATGAAACTGAGATAGGATGGATCATGTAGTTATTTTTGAGTAATTTCGCGTTTGACTCGCATGATTATTAAAATTTAATCAAAGTCAGTGATTATTAAAATAATAAATCGGAGTTGAAACAACGTGGCCGTCCAAATAGTAGATTTACCCCTAATCTGCAGCTTATTCGATAACATATAAAAAATCAATATTAGATTTCTCTTTAATCATCGCCTTACTACCTCTGAGCAGCGGGATATGAAGCTCGCATTGATCTCGATTTCTAATATCTGTTCTGTGATAACTTTTGTCGCTTATAACTTTGAACTGAGCACACACAAAAGTTACAAGGATTAAAATTTCTTAGAATTGTATTCTCTATCGTATAGTATAATTATTATTTAAATCTTTCACATTTCTACTGTCATTTATTTCATCCATTTTAATTTATATATAATTTAATTATCTTTTTCTCTTTTTTTAATTAATTCTCAGCTATATTATTAATTAGGAAATTAATTACACACAACTAATTGTCACTTTGTTTTCATATTAAGGGGTTTTAATCTATTATCAAACTAAACTAAATTTTTATATCTCATTTCTTATTATAGCTAAAGAGTATGAATTTATATATAAAATATTAAACTAATAGCATATTATATAGTTTTTCACCCTCAAAGTCAAATCCTATTTTATCATTTGCTCTTATGTCCCGTCTGAGTCCTCATTACAGAAAAAAAAAACTAAAAAATTATCCCTCCTATCTAATTATTTTTGTGAATAAGAATGCTTTAGTTTTCTGAAATTCCATCTACTTAAGACGGTGAAATCTTAAAATTAGGTAGTAAAACATTCTATCCTATGAAACTAGCTGCAGCTTAATTTCTTCCGAGCGTCTTTGACTATTTATTGTTGTCTTGATATGCAGACGGTAACTCTTAAAATTAATTATCTATTATCTCCTCTGACTATTTCTTGTCAGCTGAAAAATTAGTCATATTTTTTTGGGGGGGACGGAAATGCATCTCCCCCATTTTTTATGGCCAAAAATGCTAAAAAATTGTCCAAATAGGTGAAATTGGCCAGTAATGCAAAAAGGATAAGAGTTTTTGGCCTTTGAAATTTCCTTGAGGGTCAAATTTCATGATTTCAATTTTTCATTAAATAGCTAAAATTCATTTCAAGTAAAATTTACAAACTAAAAAATAGTTTTTAAACATGTAGGTCAAACATACGCTATATCTAAAATCTGCCTTCAATATTTATAAACTTACAGTTATTTGAAGTCCTCTTTAACTTAAATATATCTTTGCTCGAACATATTTATTTAAGAAGAATATGGCAAATTTAGTTAAAAGTAGAGGTAAATTAATCTATTGCAGTATTTGGTTTCTTGATTCGACTTTAACTAAAAGATTAGGGCCTTATATACTATTTTAGAAAATATAAACTGCTTTATTAATTATTTTTTAGCAAAAATATTAAAGTACTTGGAATTTAAGTGCATAACTTCTACCACCTATCTTTGATAATCATATATAATATACTCGCTCTTTTGAAGAACCTGATTAAATAGGAGCGCAAATTTGACTTAGAAATTAAAAGGAGATGAATTCCCAAAATCATGAAAGATGTCTTCAAAATTAGTTTTAATAAACAAAAAATATATCATTTTAAAAAATTTAAATCATGAAATTTGACCTTCAAGGAAATTTCAAAGGCAAAACTTTAAATATTTTTCATTTTAGGCCGAATTAGGTCAAAATGGACAATCGAGAATTTTTCATCATAAAAAGAGAGGGAGGTGCACTTTCGTTGCCTCCTCCTTTTTTATTATAATAAGCTCTGTGAGAATTTGCTCTCTATTATCTGCCATTTAAAAAGAATAAGTAATATTTGTTTTAGCTGTCTAAATTCAATCTAGTTAGTCTTATTGAGGATTGAGGTTATTTATATCGTTGGCTAAGACATCAATGACATTGCTGGCTTGCCTAGGTTGCAATTTTCCATCAGAGGGGGTAGAATCGTTGATTTAACTAATTCCTCTCCTGTGTTTATTAGCTTTGGTGTTATTACCTGTCTAACTATGGTTTACTTCTTCGAGAAGCCTTTACTTTTCATGTGACTGGTTTATGCTCTCAGAGCTGTTCTCATGATTTACCACTATGCTTCCTGAGACAGAGAGAGGGCTATCTTTCTACCTCTTAGCATCCTCTATCCGCTAGTGTACTTTTTTGCTTACTATTTCACATCCCTCCAACTTTAGCATCAAATCAGTTTGCAGACATATATTTTCAAATTTAAGAACGCAATAGGTATTAATAACCTCTCAGGGTATAAATAAAACGCAAGCGCCCTGATGAAACCTTGATTTTCAACATTTTAGAGTCTATGATGTCATTCTTCTGACTGGGAGTTATGCATCATTTAAACTTTTAAGTACAAAAAGGGTAAGAAGCAGACTTAAAATGCTTACACCATTATGAGCTTGCAATATAAGTTTCTGTTTTAGCTAGAAAATTTGAAACCCCAAGGCTTAAAAAGTGATGATGTTAAACTTTAAAGGTGGAAAAAATTGCAAAGTTTTCCTGGTCAGACTTTGAAAATCTACGGTGTTAGGTGTCACCTTTAACAAGGAAAAGAAGTACTTTGTATCTGACTCATTACAATCTTAATTATTTTAACCTTAAACAATACTACTTTGAGTCCTAATCCAAAGATAATTTTGTTAGTTTAGAGTGAGCAATAAAATGGTAATAATTTTTATTTTAGATTGCTTCGACTCATCTTACTACATGACCTCTCTATTATATAATCACAACAATTAGTAATAGATTATTCAACTAAAGAGAATTAAGTGAGATTTTATTCACTAGAATCAGCGAAATTGAGATAAAAAATCTGCACCCAGTACTAAGCCAACTTTTATGAGAGTATAGGATTCCAAATTTGAACTATATATTTAATCCTCGACATATATTTTTATAATAGTGTGTTAATTCAAGACAATACAAAAATTATTGCATTTATCTTCAATTATATTTATTGAAAAATTAATGGTAATTTTTTCATTAAAAAAATATAGCATTCTTGAATTATTTATTGGATTAAATATTACAGATAACTAAATTAAATTATAATTAATTTAAAAACAGACAAAATAATTTAAATATCTTGACTGTCTTTTATGTGAATCTTTTGGCTTAATTATTTCAAATTTATAAAACGCTTACAACTTTGCAACTGAGTGCTGTTGAATTTGCCCCACCCCCAGAGTGTTATTTGTATAGGAAATTTCAAAGCTGGAATACATTGATAGATTCAGAGTAGGAATGTATTTTCTCTTTTCTGATAGATTCTATCTTAATAAAAGTAGTTTAGACTTAAAATTAAATTTAATAATCTCTCGAGAAGCCCCATATTTAGTAAGACATATTTAATTTAAACTGGCAATAATTTACATTACTTACTTTATTAATTTAATTTAAATCCAATTTTCTTTAAATTTAACCATATAATAATCAAAAAATGAAATTAGCCTCATATTTATAGATATTTAAATAGTAACTTAGTTATTGAAAATGCTTTTCACTTTAAAGAAGAATATATTTAATTGAAATAATTAACAATTAAATATACTCATGGTATTTTATACTGATAAAAATGAAATTTTGTTAAATTTTAAAAGAATATTGAAGAGTTGAAGGAAAATGCTTCCCTTGAGGACTTCTCCTGGAAGGTAAAACTCTTTATCAAGCAGAATAAAAACATAGCCCTCATCTTTATACACCTTTGCTAAGCTATCATTTAAAGCAAAATAGAATATTATTTTAGTTTTTTATCATCAAGAAACTCTATGAATTTTTCATCGAAGCGATGAGATGGATTAATGTTCTTGCGCTCTTAAAGCCGCTCCTCCCTTACTTTTGTAGGCATCATCTAGCTATCTATCAGGCTTGTGATCATGCTGTTCTAATATAGAAGGTCATTCTTTATTTTAAATTATAAAATTACTTTAAAAAATGATATTCTATTGCATGTTTGTTTAGTAATTATCAATTTATAATAGATTTAAGCTTAAATGTATAAATAGTTTGAATTACTATCCCACCCACTTAAAATTTAGAAAATTTTGACTTCTAATTAAAAAGGAAATTTATAATGAGAGATATTAAAGTAGGCTAATAATTAAAGTGCTTAATGAGGGAATCCTAATGAAACCTAATGTATTCCTCAAAATTATTACAAGCTTAAAAATCATTTCCTAATCTTTCCAATTGAATTAAGCATTTGATATTCTCACTTGAAACCAAAAATCATAGGATCATAAATTAATTTATGTGTTTATTTAGATAATAATAAGAAGTAAATTAGTAATTTACAAGTTTATAAAATGAAAGCAAAGAAGATTTAAAAATACGCAAACATCCATCAATAGTTCAAACCAATTCCACCAGCTCCTTTGAAAAAGCTTGCTGGCATTAAGACATCCTCTCTTAATACAGGCAAAGAAATGCCATATGTAAGTTAACTAAGCGCATCATTCTTAACTTTACCTATTTATATAAACTGATATCGCAATTCAATCTCTTGTTGCCTTTATAGACAAAGAGAAAACCAGATTTTCAAAATTTTAAAGATAATCAAAGACTTAACTATAATTTAGCTGCAACTAGAAAAAGTAATTGGAATGAGTTCAAAAGGAAATAGCTCCTTGGCTATTCACCCTATAACTGGTGAAATAGCGAGCACTGCAGGCTGTGTGATTTGTATTTACAGTCCCAAAGAAAACAAGCAAACAAGATTTCTATTTTCTAGACTCTAGAGATCTTTCTCTTGCTTGACTTTTTCAAACAATGGAAGATTATAATATTCATTCATTTTTGAGATATCTTGCAGCAGGGGAGGGTGCATTCAGGTAGCCAGAAATAACCATTTGGGAAATTTCTCTAGATAACCAATACACAGAAATAAAGCACCTCAAAGGACATAAGTATGGCATAGAAGCATCATGAAACGATTTTCTGATATATATACTTATCTCACTTTAAAAGCAATAATGTTTTCACCAAACTTGAATTACTTGCTTTCTCTTGGAGATGCAAACGACAGAGGACTTTTCGTGTGGGACTGGCAGCAAGAATAAAGAGTCACTAGCAATAAGCTTGGCAAGCCTGTTATTACCTTCGCTTTCTCTGAAAGAGGTGATTATTTCGTGACTGCAGGCTATCAACATTTAAAGTACTGGTACTTTGATGACTAAGGCAAAGTTATTAAAAATGACTAAGGTGGAGGAGCGGCAAAAGAAAGTATCATGGAAAGTAAAACTGCAGATTTAGCTAAAGTCATAGTTAAAATATTTGTGGGAGTGTCTTGCCATAATTCGCTGGTCTATGCACTCGCTCAAGATGGCAACTTATACATATATGATAAGCAGAGAACTTTAAAAAAGTGGATGAATATCAAAGTTGATAAAGCATTTACCTGCACCATCAAATTTTAAGGAACATATTTCTCTCATGTTCATCAGTGGAGGGAAAGTGTTTTGCGGATGCTCCGATGGTTTCATAAGAGTTTTCATGGCTGATAATCTTCAGCACAGAGTTACTCTCCCTAAGCCTCCTCCTCTTGGTTCTGCAAATATAGAATCTGGAGTTAAGAAAATTCGAATTCCCTCTTCTAAGGACTCTAAATTTTCTGATGTCATTTCAGTTATAGTGGATGAACTAAATATGAGGGCAGTAGTTCTCTACTCTGATAAGATGCTCTTCATCTGGGATATTAAGGACATGGATAAAATCACAGTCCTCAAGTCTAATATATTGAATTTAATATGTTTCACTGCGGCCCCATTCATGATCTTCAATACTTGCCCAACAATCTTTGTAGCGAACTGGGCTTTAAAGACGAGAAAACTGCAGTAATGCTCTAAGAAGAGCAGGCGCTTACTCGATTTGTAACTTGCTCTTCAGATAGAACTATAAGATTAATAATAATTGATTAGAGTGATAGATTTAAAATTTTGGATTTTGGCACTTCATCGATCCCCTAGCCAGCTCCCAAGTAACATAGCAGATCAGCCAAGGAATAATTAAGAATGCGTATTGTAAAGATATGAGTAAGATGATATATGTAAACTCAGAGAACAGAGATCATAACGTGGGTTAGTACGAGCATTTTAAAATCAAGTTACCAAGGATGAATGAAGATGGAACAGTCGTGGATTAATAGGCGACACTCTCTCCAGATGACAAGGATATTGAATAGCAAGTTAGGTGTGTAAGAATATCTCCAGACTTAAAATCTTTATGTGCTATATATATTCCAGACGGCAAACATGTAGCGTGTGGTGATTGGACTGGAAACATTAGAGTGCACGATGTCAAAACTCTTGATGAAATTCAATGCATCTAAGCTCACGAAAGATTTTTGACTTTACCTTTTTTAAGTGAGGTCCTCTGCCTAGATTACTCTCCAATCATTGATTTGCAAGCTAACAACAGTCAGTAAAACACATCTGATAATCAGAGTTAGCCTCAATAATTGTAACTCACCTCAACTATCAAATACTGGTTGGCTTCAGGCTCGAGAGATAGACTAACCCAAATCTATGAGCTTTCTAAAATTAATTAACTCTTATTTCACAGTAAAGTGGTCTTTATGAAAATGTAACAATCCTTGAAGACCATTCCTCGACTCTAACTTCTCTTAAGTTTGCAGAGGAAACCTCTACCAAGGGACAGAAAAGACTCAAATTGATATCTACAGGAGCAGATAAATAAATTGTTCTCAGAAACATAGATCTTAACGTTGTTCAAGCGAATGATGTATCGAAGATATATCTGTTATAAAATTTTCATGAAGCTGTAGAATATGCAGACAGATGATTTTATGGTTGTTCAAAAGAAAGAGCAGTGCAAATTCAAGTCATTCTGCATGGATTTGGCTCACTAAGCAGGCTATATAGTAACCGGCCATGATAGGATCATTCAAATCTTCACCCTTTCAAATTGTGAGAGAGTTGTTGAAAAGAGGATAGAATCTTCATCAAGGAAGTCTGGATCACTCGATCAAATAAGATAAATTAAAATCAAAGTTTGATTTGTAAAGAGTGTAGGTAGATTAAAATGCAGGAATAGTGATATCTAGCAGCACTGACAAATATGTGACTATTTATGAAGCAGCAACTGGAAATATAATTTGCAGAACAACATGCGGAGAGATTACAACTGCCATGTGTCTGTCAACAAACTGCAAACATCTAATTACTAGTAGCTCTGATGGAATAATTTATATGTGGAGAGTGCCTGATGCTTTGTAAAAAGCACTGCAAACTCTCAAATTAGAATAGAAGAAGAAGGAGCAACAACTTATTCTTGAGGGTGACCCTGATAGAGGTATAAGTCTAGCAAGTGATATCAATAATTAGCAGTTGTTTGGTCTCAAGCCAAATTTGGATTCATATATTATGCTGTAAGTTTTTTAATGACTAGCAGACTTAAGATGATGATTTTAATTTCCTTGAAGACTCTAGTAAATATAGCGCGCCTCAAGAGAGAAAGGTAAATATCCCGGGTGTAGATAAATCAGCAAGCAAGCATGAGCCGGTTAGAGTGAGTGAAGTTTTAGCCTAGATAAGTAAAGCAGCAGGGAAGATTGACTAAATATAGCTATAAAGTAAATAAAAATCTCTTGAGGAAGAAAAACAAGCTGCAAGTTAGGTTGCAGATTAGGAAGATGAAGAAGAGTTTGACTTTGGCGACAATAAGTAACCATTGCAAAGCGAAAATGAAATTCAGTAGCCACAATCAGAGTCAAAAGACAATACTCCTAATGGCGGTTAGAAAAGAAATAGAGTGAACTGGGGAAACAAGCAAAGAGTGGCTAATCCTATATCGCAGTAGTAAACTTTGTAGAATGAAGAGGAAACAAACAGTGAAGAGCAAATTAGGCAGATGAAAGTGAAGGAGAACAAGCTGCCAAGATGGGCTTAGTCTGTTACTGGAGATTAGATATCAGAAGAGCTGCAGTAAAGAAACACCCTTGCTTAGAAGACTAAGATGAGCACTGCTGGAGATAATTTAGAAGAAGCACAATTGAGAGAGTCTCAGGTATAAAGAGGAGAAGACATGGAAGATGAATACATACTTTATGAATCTATATTATAATTTGAAGATGTGTTCCAAAGCTCACTAGATAAAGCAAACGGAAACGAAGGTGGAAATAGCAATAATTCTTTTGGTGCATCTCCAAGTTTATAGCAGTAAAAATCTTAGCCAGGATCCAAAGCTTCTGTAGCTGTATCTGGAGATTATAGTTATGTTGATTTAATATGAGGGGTTGCGCGAAGTGCATTTTACGATAAGATAGAAGAGGATATGGATGAAGATAAAAAATCAAATGAGGATTCCAAATCTCAAATTGAGCCAGAATAAGAAGAAGATGAAGAGGAGAAACAAATTAAGGAGTAGCTCTAGCGTAGACAGATGTAAAAATCTAGAATTCTATTAGGTATAGAAGATGATGAGGAAGCTGCTGTGCTAGAGAGCAGAAGATTTTATTTTAAGATTGAGAATGAGAAATAACGAATCGAGAACAAGTCTCAGCCAGCATTTTAAAAAGAGAGCATTCTTATTCTTAAAATGATCATAAATTTGGGCATATTAATTTCTCAATCGCATCTTATATTTATAGTGAAGCAGTTCTTTTAGAGGAAACTAGGGGCCTCAAGCGAGTAAAATTTGTTCAGGGCGCCAGATTTGCATCTAAACAACTAGCCAAGCCAAAGTAACTTATAAAGCAAACCATCTCTTCCTTAAAACAAAATAGTAAGCAATTATTCAGCTGACCCCAAGATCATACATTATTATTTTTAAAAGCCAACTGAAGACAAATCTAAACTTAATAAGAGAGAAGTCTACTACGATATTATAAATTAGACTTTTAAAGTCTTAAGAGTTGAAGATCTATTTGGTGATGAGGATTCTGAAAGTAATCAAGTCCCTGTTAGACCCTAGAGCAGATAGAATAAGCCATAGCATTCAGCGGTGGGAACTTACCTCAATCTCATTCCTAGCTAATATAGCACAACCCAGCTTCTCAAATCCTAGGGAAAGAGGGAACTATGATGCACTCAGTTAAGCAGCAGCCCACCTAGAAGCCCAAAACTAAAGTTGATTTAGACTTAGATGCACTCAACCAATCTTAAACCTCTGCTTAATAGAACTCTCAAAACTAGAACTTACTCAGCTCCAGCTCTTTACAAAAGATTGCACAAGAGAAATATGAAAATCATAAACAGATGATAGTCGAAGAGTACAAACATAAGAACTAAGCCTAGCAGTAACAATTATAGACAGCAGCTTAAGTTTAGATCTTTGATGAGATTGAGAATGAAGCACCCTAGGAAAATAAAAAGTTGAGCGTCATGGCTGGTATCAATAACTAGAAACACTTACTAGGGCAAGCATAATCAAATCAGAGGGATGATAGGCAGCAAAGTAATCTATTGAAAGTGAGTGAAGAGAGAAAGCAGTAATCTAGGAGCAGATCTCCAAGATATTAGCAATTCCAAGGAGATGATGAACTTTCCTCAAGTTAGCAACCTATTCAAGCATGATATTTAATCTTTAATTTCTAAGTTAATTTTCAAGAGGATGAGTCAATAGTCTTAAATTAGATAAGCTCCTGGCTAGAAAGTAAACTCCCAATCAAGACAAGTAGAGGAAGCAGCAGTAAATGCTACCATAAAAGCAGAGATGGATAAGATTAATAACTCCCTGGCTAAAATTACTCAGTGCTTAAATGTAAGTGTCTCTTTTTCTAATCTTTTTGTTAGAGTACTTCTGCAGGAGCTAATATCAGTGAGTTGAGCAATGCTCTGCGGATAAAAGATGACGTGACTGAAAGCTTGGGCAGGTCTATGGGTTTGTGGAACTCTATGATGCTTTCACTAAGCAATAGGACTAGCATAAATAATGATTTAATATCAATATGATAAACGTGAACTTGCTCCAATCTCAATAAATAAATACCTCTTTCTCTCAGTCATAGAGTGGTATATATGGAGCTGGCTCTGGAGTTAATCAAAACTTTGAAAATAGAAATGAATATATGACAAAATAATAAGATGAATTTCACAGATTTTAAAAATAATCAATATATTTAATTTAATCAATTGATTCTTCAGTATGAGTATTTATTTAGAGTAGATTATAACTTAAACTAAAATGGTACCCATAAAAGCTTTTTAATATATATTCAAAGGATTTTATGTAATTTCAATTAAGCATATCTTTAATTATCTTAAAAATTAATCCAGAATCCTTTCTTGCTGATTTTAGTGATTAAAATTAAAGTAAAATAACGGACTTACTTAACTCAAAAATAAGAAAAATCGGATTTTCTAATTAAAGCTTATCTAATTTTATAATTAATAATTATAATTAAAGTTAACCAGTCTTTTCTCTCTTAAGTATCTGTTAAGGAAGATGCTAGAGACCTACTTTAGAAATACTCCGACTTGTTAATAGAGGAAATTGCCAAAAAACTTTCCAAAAATGATTATGCAACCTTTTCTAATATAATTTACAATTTTTTTGAAATTGTAGTCATATTCATCTATATCAAAAATGTATCTTTAATTTTCATAATCTAATCTAAGTAAATGAAATTATAAATAATATTAATAAAAATGCTAAGTGGTCTTGTTGGTGATGTAAAAGGAGTTGTAGTTCTTGACAACGAAGGAAAGAGAATCATGATATATTTTTTGACTTAATTTATCATTTCAAAATACTATAACAGCCCTAAAGGTTTGGAAACGAATGGATCTCAGAAATTTTTTGAGCGATAACTTTTCCTTAAATCAAATAAACAAGGTGGGAGTGGAAATGCATCTAAGCTTAACATGCTTGAGAATGATATTATAAATCGATATTTATTTATCTAATTATTAAACTAATTTTTAAATCAATTTTTTATTTGTCTGAAAACATCTCTCTATCAAACTCTTCACTACCTCACTAAAACAAAAAAGTTATAAAAAAGTAAACTGTACATTCTTCGTATGGAGAAACGTTTTTTGCTCCTAAATGAAATAAAAATGTCATTACATAGTCTTCCCTTATTAGAGCATTGTAAATTTCATTTTTATAATACAAGCTGCTGGGGTACAATTTATCTTCAAGACTTTTAGCTCTGTGATAGTATAAATTGTATGATATTATTTGTATATTTTTGGCTTCTGAATAGTTTTTAACTCTTGCTTCCACTCTAAATCGCTTGCAAATTTCCATCATCTTGCTTTAGTACTCGTTATTCTTTATGAAAACGGAGAATCAGGCTTAGAAATATTTGAAAATAAGATATCATCTCTAGATTATTTAACCTGAGCATAAAGCCCTTAGAAGATTTAATAATTATTTTAACTGGAAGAATTGTGTTAAAGAGTAAATATTTTAGTAAAAATAAGAGAACTTTATAAATAATCTTTATAAAAATTTTCTCTGAAAAGGTTTGGCTCTTAGTAAATCTTTTGTTGATCCATAATATTTTGACTCTTGAAAATTTTGTGGCAATCTTTCGGTGCTACGTGGATATGACAATCTATATCCTTGGTGAGAAAGAAGACAATGAATTGGTGCTAGGAAGTGTTCTAGACACGATTCATGACTGCTTCGATTCCATATTCAAATCTCATTTATATATTTCTTAGTATTTTTTCTTTATTTATTAAAGATGCCATAATAATTGTTTATTTATTTAAGACTAATTATTTTGGTAATAAAAATTTACCTTAATTAGTGGCCTCAAAGCATGCGTAAATACCGAACAGTGCTGGTTATATTAACTTCAGGTTCCATTAATACTTTAACAAAATACCATTACCTTATTAGGACCCCTTTTTATCGAATTTATAGTCGTCACAACAAGCGGTGGGTTGTGGTAGCAGCTGATTGGACAGTACGTCTCCTTTTTATATAACAGTAAATTTTTTTTAAATGCAATTTTGGCATCTGAAATTATAGTTTGATAATTTTTATCTTATAATAATTTACTATTTTTAATAAATGATTAAAATTAGGTTTAGATTCAGGCGCAACATCGAGAGGAAGAGTTTAATTAACAACATGAGTATTTATGTTATTATGACAGCAGTAATCCTAGTTATTGACGAGCTAATCGACCAAGGAATAGTAATGACTTTAGATCATGCCACTATTCTAAAAAGAATTAACATCAAAGGCACTGGTTCTAATCCCAATACAGCCAGCCAGTCAGACGCTGCTGAGTTTTAATATAGTCACAATTTAGTAACAACTTTTATGAAACTAGAAAAGGGAATTCAATCTATCTCAGATTAAATAATTATTAAATTATTCCATTCAAAATATTTAGAGTTTTATATTCCACCAATCTTTTGAAAGGAATCGTTCAGTAAAGAATAAAAGGCTGCACAAGTTAAAAGAATTATAATACTGAATAAGAAGTAGAGTGTGCGCATCATATATAGAGAGAGTCTGGAAAATTATTTTTAAGAAAAGCTCATATTTTTTTATATTGGATATCAAAAGGTTGTAGATCAGGAAAGTTTGAGCTATTTCGGCTTCTCCTATTTCTTATTTTAAAAATTAAACGATTTGAATTAAAATTAATGCTATAATCAAATACTAGCTCTAGTTCTGGAGGAGGAATGTTTGCATCAGTTTTCGCTAGTGCGAAGAGTTCATTAGCTAAGTCACTTGCATTTTGAAACTATACTTACACTTTAAACAATATTTTATGTTATTCATTGTCAGAATTTTTCAAACTTCACTATTATGATATGAAATTAAATCCATCATTTTTAAATAAATGACAACTTTTAATGCAAATGACTTAATTAAAATTAAATTAACTCTCATTTATATATTATTTACAGCTTTTAGAATTTAAATCCTTGTGAACTTTTGTTTGAAATTAAAATTATCATTATTTATAACACATTTTGAGTGTAAAATATTTTTTAGATAAAATCACCTCATAAAATATAGCAAAAAAAAACAGCATGGACCAAAACATAATTTAAAAAATTAGTAAAACTTTATTAGAAAAATTGTGACAAGATGGGTGGGGAAGAAAAATTCCATCTTTAAATACCAAAAGGATTTCATTTTATATAAAAGAAGACATTTCTAATATATAAGGCAATAATATGGTAATTTAATTTAGATTAAATTGATTAAAACTTTATGTATTTCTATAAAACTGCTCAATCTTTTCTTCTGAATAAAAGTTTCAATTTGGCCTCTTGATAAACATAGATGGTAAAATTAAATAGTATGATTTTGGAGGAGTTATATTTATTCTTGTAAGACAGCGGCTGATTCAAAATTATTTAGTTATTGTTTAAAGATTGATGATTCCTTTGAGCTTAACTAAAATGAGCTATTCAATTGGGGGATCTTATTTAAATTAATTAGATGAATTAATAAAAATTTTTTGGAGGGGCTAATTTTAATTTTGTAATAAATTTTTAGCTAAATTTATTTTGAAACTATACTTTTCACTTTAAAGTTTCTTTTTGTGATTATTTAAATTTTTCAAACTTCATATGATGATATGAAATCAAATATCATTTTTAAATCAATGACAACTTTAAACTTTTTTTTTAAAATTAATTCCCACTTTTTACCATCGAAAGTAGAATTTAACCTTTTAAGCCCCTGGTTCGATTAAAAACTTTTCTTCAAAGATTTTATTTTTTAAAAAATTTATAAAATACCAAATAACGAATGACCCAAAAATATTAAAAAATTAGTAAATTTTATTTTAAAAAAATTTAAATCTCAAAATTTTTTCTATGTCTGAATTTATTACTAAGTTAATTACTCACTCAAGCTTATTTTATCATTTATTTAAGTGGCTTAGCTATCTGATCCCGGCTGGAGTAGAGGATCTTTTGATTGCATCCATGCTTGACCTCTTTTCCTTGAGAGCTCTCATTAGCTACTTTTTCTTTATTTTAAGTTGCTTAACATAAACTAAAATGAATAAGAAAGAATCAAATAATTATCATTCTCTTGAGCTTGAGATGCTCGTTCCAGCAAGTCATAAGCGTCGATGTTGCGACCTAACTCTTCATCTTTAAGAGCTACTTGTTAGCAAACTTTCATCATCATCTCATTAAAAAGGAATTTAAATGTATTCTCATTATCAGATATGTCCTTTGAAAGATCCTGCACTTCATAAATCAATCGCTTGGCATCTTTGGCCTTGATATTATATTAATCAGTCTGGTTTCTAAAAGATTTCATTCCAAATGTGAGAGGTCTTGAAGTCATAGAGCCATTTCCACTTACTCTCAACTGCTATTTATTTGTAATAGCTGGATTCCTTTAGAATGTTTTTGCACTTGTTACTAAAGCCATGCTTTGATTGTGTTAATCCAGTTAAAGTTGTTTGTTGAGAGAGGTATCTTGAGTAAGTTCAAACTAAGCAGGAAACTATCTATTGCCCTAGCCAGGAAAAATGACATACTTCTAGTCTGCAATAGTAGAATTAGACTTTTTGTGAGTAGGGCCAGATGATGAGAGCATCGATGCGTGAGGATGAAAGATTATTGTTCCATCGCTGCTCTTTCCAAACTTAGAGTCTGTAAGTAAAACTCCTATTTTCATTTTATATAAAGTGTTATGTTTGGATTCAAGAGAAATGACTGCTGGTTAAGGTGTTTTTGCTCTGGAGTTTACAGTAGAATCTTTTGCATTTTATCCCCAATATTTCGATCTGGACTATTTCCATTTAAAAATCTTAGACTGGTGTCTAGATTTCCTGCTTCATGTTTCTTTGAACTTCTCTACTTATTTTCATAAAACTAGCGAAGGATGTCTTCAACTTATTTGCTAGGTAGGCTTTTACCGGATTAGCCTAAGGATCTTAGTAGAGCTGCTCCTTCCTAGTTTCACCATAACTTTTCTGTCGATCTAAATGTATGGATGAGGGTTGCTTAAAAGGAGTGGATTACTCGTCCTGAGAGAAAACTGGAAAATTTTGATATTGAAAATAAGCAAAAATATCTTCAAATATACTTGATAAAAAAGATATTTTTCTTTCTAGGTAGGTGAATAATCTGTTTGTAAAGTACTCATCAATCTCAGCTTGGTTTTGAATAATCTTAGAAACTGTATTCACTAAAAGATCCTCCTTGAATAGATCTGTATGCCATCGTTATAATAAAAAAAATTGCATTATGCCTTACTACTGCCTGTATCCTCTGCATCTCAATATTGAACTCTTCTAAATCTCTCTCTAGCTCAAAAGTTTGTCAGCTCTTCCATTTTTACTTAGGCTTTCTACTGTAACAAATGCATTCTGTATTTTAGAGAACCACTGCTAATTAAAATGCACTAACTTAAATACTTTATGTATTTTCTTAATGAATATGGTGAGAATTTGCATCATAGTGCCCACTTAGCATGCCACTATTAGATAAAACTCTGTCGAGTATCTATTGCCAAAAGAATCCGTTTATCTAACCTCTGGGTGTCAACTAAGTTACTAACTCATGAGCTTTAGTCGCTAAACTTTCTTAATATTAAAAATCATTTTTAAATTAACTTTGCCACTTGAAATTCTATTCCTTGCAATACTCATCAACCATCTCGACACCCTAAATTTGAACTTTATCCCTCAAAGCTGTCAAACTTCTGCAGCATAGCATTTTAGACTCTGGTTTGTAAAAGAACACTTTCTATTCCTTATGAGTCTTGCATTAAGGAATTTTTATTTATTTCATTATACTTGAGCTGCGTAAGGAGCCTTAACCGAAATGAAAATAAGCTATTAAATTTATTTAATGCTATGGAGAGTTGCAATTTTAGCTATTGATATCAGTGCGAGCATTTCTTATCTTTCTTTTTGACTGCTCAACCTAATCTTTTTAAATATTAAACAATATATAATACTTAATCTTTGTCTTCAGCATCTGGTTAATTATTGTTGATATTTAAATGATGGACAGTGTTCAAAGATAGTTACTAATTATTGATCTATCAGCAGAAAGATTTGTCTTGCTTAAAAGGTCACTCAGCTTCATAGGTGGTTGCTTAAATACCCTTGAAGTTGAAAGCAACTACTAATTTGAAGGGAGATCAATTGAAATCATAGGGGTGGATGGTGATGGATCTGCATTCGTCCCTCCTAAGGCCTAAGTAATGCCTGATTTTAAAGTGAACGGCGAAAGGGAAATACCTTCCATTTAGTTAATTCAAGTAAAAATGTAGAAAAGTTCGTGATGGGTGTTGGAGTTAAAGCTGCATAATTTTAATCTCTGTACAAATTATTTTAAAGTATCACAGCGGGGTTTTAAATAAGTCCCTAACTTTAAAGCTACTCTTAGTTGACAACAAGATACTCGAGTAGTTTGTATTTTTCTGATGGATTAGTGTATTGAATGTTTATATCTTCTCCTCTTATTTTGGCTGATTAATTTCGCTTGCCTCCTGAGTTATTAAAAGCTTCGCTGAGAAAAGAAGCAAAATCACTTGCATTTTAATTTTTTTAGTTTTTTTTTCAATAGCGTTTTTTTAAATTTTTAAAATTAAAGCCTGAATTTACGACAGAAAGAGAAAATATGATCAAGTTAACACGTTATTAATCGTAATTTAAAGATAGCAATTGAGAATCAATCAGTTTATGTCTGACTTTTTCAAGCAACTCTTCTTAATTTTAAAGGAGTATTCGTATTCTTTCGCCATCCTGAGTTATTGGATAGCCTTATCGGTTTGATTTTGCTGCTTAAATTTCAAGGCACTTGCTTTTAATTCTTGAACTTTTCTTCTGTAGTCATCAACCTTCTTTTCAATTACCTATTCACGACTGAGCTATATTTGCATATCAATATAAGTATACAAATTATTTGCATGGAAGTAGTATCAATTCCGTAGTTATCCATTACTTCAATTTTCAATGCCAAAAGCTTTTCTTTGAAATGATCTAGCTGCTTATGTATTTCTATCTCCTCACCTCTAGTCTATTCAGTCTGAGATGGAATTCCCAAGTTCTGCCTTTTCGTACTTTTTGCAGCTTACTAAACAATATATAAAAATATGAAATTATATATCTTTATAATTAAAAACTTCGCGCTCTAGCTAGTGAACTTCAGTTTGTATTTTGTCCAATTTTTTGTCATTCTCTTCAAATTCTACAAATTTACTTGTTTCTTCAATTCAAAGTCAGTAGCCCAGGCCTCTCGATTAAAATAAAAAAATTTCCATATTAAATGTCATTTAGTGCCTCAAAAAGTGCCCTACTCGCCCCTACACTTATTCCACTTTTTCCTCAATTGATGCAAATCTACTTCCAAAGTATGAAAGTCTTTTCAAATTTAAATTTAAAAAAAATTAATTGTAATTTTTTTTTTCATAAAAAAGTTTGGAAAGTTAAATTTAATTTTAAATACATTACCTAAAATTCTTTAAATAAAGAGAATTTTGTAAAAAAAAATTAGCACAAATAAAAAGTGAAATATAGAATATATAGTAATTATGTGAGGAATGTTATAAACTTATATTAAGATTCTTGAACGGCGAGTGATTTCTTAAAGCTAGCGTCTTAATTAAGGAATATAAATCTTAAGATCCAACTACTCGTTATTATAATATATTTAATTCTATAAATAGCTAACCCCCACATATTCAATATACAACAAGAAATGAGGAATTATTTGACGCTATCAGCTCTGGCCGTTGTTGGAATTTATATTTAAACTCATTTATATGGTATAGCTTCTTATGGAGTGAAGCTGCTTCAACTATTGCAGACTGTTAAGCATTTGCAGCCTAGTTTGAAAATACTTGCTCTGAGACTCCAAACAGCGCGCTTCTTGGGACAACTTAATATATTATTGATTACTTCGCTTCTGAGACGATTTCATGTTCTGGAATGGCACTTTGCCCAGATAGTAGCAAGGGAGGATCCTGCACCTGGGGAAGAAAGGTTTGCGTCTCCTGCTCTACTTTAATTAATAAAGAGTATAACTAAAACATATATTTGGAGAAAAAAAAAATAAAAGTAATTTTGATTGTTTGTTATTAAATTTTTGTTTGTTACTTAAAACAACAAGGTGTATATTCGATACTAAAGCTTCATGTTTTAAGATAATATGTTTTTGAAAGCAATGGTCTTCCAAATCATTGCTACAATAGTCCACAGGTGGTGAATACTGTGAAGTACGATGTGTAGATAAATAAAAAGGTGCTATCTTAAATATTGAGATGGTGTTTGATGTTCCAAGTTCAGACTTTACCACCAAAACATTCGCAAGTCAGTCTAAGTACGACGCTTTTATGTGTCTTGCTGATAAGACTGACGCTTCCTATCTCCAATCAGCTTCTTTCATTAATTAAAACTCTAGTTATTAAATATAAGCCAATAAATTACGTTTGCTTTGGTCCAAAAAGTAATCAAAGATTAAATAGAGGAGATTAACTCACAACTTTTGAATTAGTTCAAAGTTCAAGTAAAAATAATGAAGAAACAAAATTATTTAAAATTGGGATGACCAACTTCATTCCTAATAAGAATGGAAGAAATGAAATAGATGATTTTTGATTATCATTTTATTGTAATAGGTAATGAAAAAGCCTATTAAAAAATTATAACTTTCCCTAAGTGGCCTCCTCATAACAAAGATTTGACCTTTAAAACCTTGATTCCAAGTAAAGGGAATAGAGCCAAGCAGACTTAGCAAAGAAATATTTTTATTTATTTTTGAATCAAGGATATATGAAGGAGCTTTCAATTGATAAGATGAATATCAGAGAGACTATTACAAAAATGAAATCTCGAAGAGTCGAAATGGAACGACTTAATCTTTTGAATAGTATTCTTTGTTTAATAATAAGTTTATTCCTTTTAATTGCATTTGTACTAAATTAAATCTTTAATTTTTGTCTTCTATTTTTCAATCATAGCTAGCGATGACAACTCTAAAATGCAAGGTGGTGAGAAAAAAAACATTACCTGAATTTTTTTAAGGTGGTCTTGCGGATGGTCAATAAATGGAGTGCCCATTTTTAACAGCAACTCAGCTGAATAAATGGATCCATTCTATCCAGCTGAGTGGACTACTCTGGCAAGCTTGAGACTGAGAGGGTTGACTCTTGCACTGGCCATCCTCAAATCAACGGGCTTATCACTATCATATACTCAAAAAGGATTAAAGTATTATGACTTTATAGGATAACTCCCCCCTTGCCTTGTTGCTAAAGATCATATCACTGGAACTGATCCTTCAATTAACGATAATTTATTATCCTTGTGCTAAGACCGCTGCCTGCTCAAAAGACATCGCAACTTATACTAAGAGTTTCTACACTACATATGCAAAGACATATACAGTGTTGGGAATTGCAAAAGATGGCCACAAGATCATTGGTCCTTATGACTCGACAGGCAACGAAATTGATACCTCTACTCTCGATCAATTTAATACAGTAAATTAAAATAAAAATGCGGTGGAATTGATATTGATGGTTCTTATACCTATGTTTACACCAGTAAGTTCCCATACGCTGTGGGTTGCTTTGGACCTGGGAAACTTAGAAGTACTACGCCAGCTGCTCAACCAATACTATATCTCCACTAAATTTTTCAGGAACTATTCTAACCGCAATTACTCTAACATTCCTAGCTTTAATCAATCTTCTTATTTGATACCATAAAAATATTTAGTGCAAATTCAACATTACTTATTCTTCAAATTTTAAGGATTTGAAATATATTGAAAAATATTTAAAAATAATTCAAGTTTAAGAAATAAATAAATTATTAATTATCCTTTATAAAAAATAATTACATTTGGCTATCCTAAATTTAAAATTTTATTACACATATAACATGATAACCCCCACTTTTGAAACTTAAGCCCTTTAGTAATATTAAGATAAATCTTCCATTCATTTTAAAAATGAAAAATGGACTGACTGTGACAAACCCCAAAAACCCTTTTTAATTCATTCAACCCGAATTGACAAAAATTTTAACGGATGAAAAAACAAAAAAAACAAAACTTTTTCAAAGAGAACTAGATGAGAAAAATCAGTTCTGGGCTTGGAAATTTTTTCCAAACCTCTTTCTAGAGCCCCAAATTAGGAGTAAAAAGCTTAAATTTAAACCCCCAAAAATAAAACATTAAATGCAAATTACTTTTTGCCTTAATTAAAATAGGCGCTGCTTTTTTACTGTCTGCTTCTCTTAGATGGCTGGTAGCACAATATTCCCGACCCCCTTTTTAATATTTAAAGACAAACGATGGATTTAAAAATTTGGTTCCAAAGGGTGACCATTTCGAACAAAAAAATTAGTAATCCCTTATTTATTGAAAACTTTGGGGGCTTTTATATTTTAAAAAAACTTTTAATTCCATTTTTAAAATTTTAAAAATATTTACCTTTAAAAATTTAAAAATCTATTTTAATTTCCCTTATATTTTTTTTACCTTCTCTATAATTTGATTAGCATTTCCATAAATAAACCCCCAAAGCTAAATAAAATAATTTCTATTCTTAAGTTGTCCGAAATCGCTCAAATAAATAGTTATATTTCATTAACTTTAATTTTAAGAATTTATTGAATAAGCAATAAAGATTTAGTACTAACATTATCGATTGTAAGGATAATTATATAAATTATGGTAAATAAAATAGGGCTAGTTTGAGATTCATGATGAATTTAAAAATTTTAGAAAGATAGCTTAAAAAATATTAAGGTCTTTAGATCCAGAGTTCTAAAAATTATATAATAATAAAGTCTATTAATAGCTAACGCAGACATATTAAACACACTTTAAGATATGAGGATAAATTTGGCACTATCTGCTCTGGCCGTAGTTGGCATTTATATTTTTAGACATTTTAGGTTAAGGGAATATAATGCATAGCTTCTTATGGAGTGAAAGCTGCTTCAACCATAGCAGACTGTTAAGCATTTGCTGCATAGTTTGATAATACCTGCTCTGAAACTCCTAACAGTGCAGCTTCTTGGGATAACTTTAGAATTTAAAGATAAATGATTTATATTCTTCGCTTCAGAGACCATTTCATGTTCTGGAATGGCAACCTGCCCTGATAGCAGCAGTGGAGGATCCTGCACTTGGGGAAGAAAGGTTTGTGTCTCCTGCTCTACTTTAAAAATTCTTTAAACTATTTACTTATTAAATTCATTAAATTAAAGAATTCATTAAAATAATATAATCACCTTTTAAAACCCATTTGCATTTTTAATAACTATTATTAAAATCTTTGAGTCGACGATAAAAATCTACTAGATTTAGTTAAATTAACGTATTAAATGTTTGCTACTTAAAACGGCAAGGTGTATATTAGATACCAAAGCTATAATTTTGCTGATAGATATTTATTAGTGAAGCAATGGTCTTCCAAATCATTGTTACAATACTCCACAGATGGTGAGGACTGTGAAGTACGACGTCCAGATAAATATTACTATTTTAGATGGTGTTTGATGTGGCAAGTTCAGATCTCAGTACCAAGACATTCTCAAGTCAGTCAACCTACGATTCCTTCATGTGTGCTACTGATAAGAGTGACGCTTCCTATCTCCAATCAGCTTCTATCGTTTTTTAATTAAATCTCATAATTATATTAGGATTACAAGTGTAAAATGAAATTAAGTAGGTCTGGCTAATATAGAAGAGATCAGACTGGTATCAACAAATTTTTTTTGGCTACTCGAATAATAGAATGCCAATAAAAAGTTATTTTATATTTTTTACAAATATACAGGCAGTTTTAGTTCTCGCATGTTTTCCTTCATTTTAAGTGTGTCTCTTTCAAAAGTTCAGCTGGTCTATATACTACTGTAAAAGATATTTATACTTTATCATTCTGAGTTAACGTCTAAAACTTAAGGCATATTAAATTAATAGAGATATTGAAAGATTTTCTTTGAATGTAATGAGGCTCAGAATAGTGAAATGCTTGTGCTTATTACAATATTGGGTTCCGCGTAGCTCCTCTAACTTAAAAAATTGCTGAATCTAACGGTTTATTTACTTAGTTAAGACTTGAAGGGTAACTTAATTCCTCTAACTATATTTGCACTAAATTAAATCTTCAATTTTTAATCTTCTGACTTCTCTATCATTGCCAGCGATACCTATTCTCAGAATCAAGGTAGTAAATATGATTAAATGCTCCTAAAATTAAGGTGGTCTCGCAGGTTGGTCCATAAATGGAGTGCCCATTTTCAACAGTAACTCAGCCGAAAAAATGGATCCATTTTATCCCGAAGAATGGACTGACTCAGGCACCCTCACTACTGAAAAGGTTGATTCTTGCACAGGCCATCCTCAAGTCAACGGCCTATATCACTATCATATACTCACCAAAATAAATATTTATTCTTACTCCCTCCTTGTCTCGTTGCTAAAGATCATATCACAGGCACAACTCCTTTTAACCTGCAAAAATATATTATCCTTGTGCTAAAAACACTGACTGCTCAAGCGATATCGCAACTTATACTAAGAGTTTCTACACTACATATGCAAAGACATATACAGTGTTAGGAGTTGCAAAGACTGGCCACAAGATCATTGGTCCTTATGACTCGACAGGTAAAGAAATAGACACCTCAACTCTCGATCAATTATAATATTATAAATGCGGCGGTATTGTCATAGATGGATCTTATACCTATGTGTACACAAGTAAGTTCCCATACGCTGTAGGCTGCTTTGGACCAGGTGAAACATAGAAGTACTACGCAAGCTGCTCAACTAATACTTATGTAGCTACAACCGCATAATCAGCTATTCTTATCGCTGCTTCAATAGCCTTTTTAGGTTTGATCAATTTCCTTCTTTGATATCAATTTTAAATGTTTTTCTCTTAATTTTCCATCATATTCTCTTCAAATTGTGAATCAAATATAATCATATTTGAAAATTAAGCACTCAAAATTATATCTTAGAATTTATTGGAAGCTCGACTTAGCTTACAAATGATCATTTCATGGAATAAATTGGCGAAATTTTTAATATCTTAAATTTTAAAATTTCATCAATTCTTATACTTTATAATTTAATAATTTTTTTAAAAATTCATAAGAAATTCTCATTCAGAAATAAAAATAATACAAGTTAAGATGAATAAGATAATTTGAATTTTTTAATGAGCTATCTTATCTTTCCGCTTCGAGGCTCTCTTAGAATCTCTGAGAATACTTCATTTAATTTTTTCCCTTAACAGAAGATTAAAACAACAAGATAAAAATTTGAATTTAAATCTTAAGTCTCTGTGTATTTAATATAATTTTCATAATAAATATCTCTAATTTTTCTTTTAATAATTAAGAATTTGCAACCAATAATAAGCTTTAAAAAATGTGAAATTTTTGAATTACTAATATTTTATTTTCTTATTGGTCTATAGTTCTAAAAATATGTGTGGAGAGTTGATTTAATCTATTTTTAGAGTAATTGGGAAGTTTTGCGATTGGCTATAAGATATTTAATTGGCTTAAGGTCTTATATTTGTCTTTGTGATGCTGGTAAAATAAATATCTTAATATTTTAGACTATGAGAAATATTTGGTAAGCTCCAAATCTTTTATTTTTCACTGCTAGTTGCTTCATACTCGCTAAAATTGGTTTTTTTAGGCCCTAAACAAATAAAATAAAAAATTTATTGAGACATTAATAGCTTTAAATATAAATTAAATAGTCTTTTATTTAATTTATTAATAAATTTGCATGTTAAAATTAATAAAAAAACAATATTGCACCCCTCTAATATGACTTATTGTAAATGATGATTATCAAATTTAGATTGAACTTATAAACTGAATTAAATTGACATATTCAAATATCTCTAATTATTAACCATGCTATAATACATTAAAAATGAGACCTTTTCTGTCTAAAATAAATTTAAAATTGCTTTATTGTACGCTAAAAATTGAAAATAGTGAAGAGAAATAATTACAAGTGAGATCAATGCTGGCTGTGGAAAGATATCGAAAAATATAAAAAATATGATACTTTTTCAAAATAGCTTTAAATGGGGGGTAATATGATTTTTAAATTTACTGATAATTCTTTCGCTTTTTAAATTCTTAATCTTAGTTTTCAATTATCATCAATTTTTTTAAACAAGATTAAAATTTACTTTTACCTATTATATTCATAAAAAGCTTTATTTTAATGAACAGTATTGCTGTTTGTTACTTAAATTGCTCTGAGGGAAGTTTGGGGAGCTGGTACATTGGCTGAATGCCAGGCTTTTGCAAAACTATTCAGAAACACTTGTTCAACAGCTCCTACTGGTCCCGCCACTTGGACCTCATTTACTGGGACCACAGTTAGCTGCACTTAAGAGGCATGCCCTAGAACAGGAGGAACTGCTCCTAATTGTGCATGGTCCAGAATACCATATTAATTTAAGCAAGAAGAATAATTTCTTATAAAGAAAAATGTGTGTTTCTTGTTCAAGTGAGACCAACGGAGTATTTATTAGAGTCTAAAGTAACTTAGAGTTTAATATTTCATTATATGTAACGGCTTGCCTGATCATTGCTATGGAGGGAAACCCCAAGTTAATGATACTGTGTATGATGTGAAGATGATCTTCGATCCTACCCTTCCTTCTGTACCCACTACTGCTTTTTCCTCAAAACAATTTTTAAATTGAAAGCATATTTCTGTGAGATAATAATCCTCACAAACAGATTTCGATACCTAGGTCTGCATGCCTGGTGGAGCTACTAACATGAGAATACCAAACTCCTCTTACTTTCAAATAGTCACAAATGATACCTCTGTTTGGAAATCTAGAGATATTTTTATGCATTTAAATTTGGAAGAGATGGTATGGTAGGCTGGGCTTTGAATGGATTGCCCATTTTTTATGGTATGTCTGCTGACAGTGTAGACCCCTACTACCCCAAAGCTTGGTCTGGAAGCTCCAAAACCACAGCTGAGATAGTAGACGCCTGTGTTGGCCATCCTTAAGGAGATAACTTGTACCATAAAAAAAATTTTTCAACATATTTAGTGTACCACTATCATATGCTCCCTCCTTGCCTTGTTAATTCAGCAAAAATGGAGACCACAAAAGTTTGTTAGCAAGCTAAAGATTGCACTGATGATTTGAAGGCGTATTCATTAGCGGCCTATACATCAGCAGCAAAGAATCTAACTTATCTTGGAATTGCAAAGGATGGAAGACCTATTGTAGGGCCTTACAACTCCGACGGAAATCTATTTGATTGCAAGGCTCTAGATCAGTGTAATGGAATCAAGCTCTCTAGTGGCTAGTAAATATATCAATATCATTATAAGGAGAAAAAGATTTTAGTATGTCTATGTTTTCACTAACACTCAGCCATATTCGTTTGGATGTTTTGGCCCAGGCGAAGCAATTAAATACTAAGCCAGCTGCTCATCCAATACCTGCTTATCTTTTGCAAGCTCAGTTCAAATGAATTTGTTGCTGTTGGCAATACTTGCCTTGGGATATATTTCTGTTGGATAAATTTTCTGAAAGAAAATGAAACAAACGAATATGAGTTTTACTAAACTACCTAATAGAAAAAACTCAGAAAATTAGAGAGGAAATACTCTCAAGCTATTTTTAGAGACAGATGCTTAAAAATGGATCTTTCTTTAATATTTTTTACTGTGAAATTTTTGTAATCGAGAATATAGTGAATTAGATTAATTAAGGATTATGATTATGAGCATCTCTCACCAAAGAGCCTCTTACCGTATTTGCCCTCCTTTCTAAATTTATTGGGGACTCTTCTCTCAAAATACCACAAATCTCCCCATTTGATCTATTTAGCTTTGCGATACCCTCCTTCCATTCCATGACTTTTAGCAATAGTTCGTCTTTCTAAATGCCCTTCTTAAAAACAAAGTTCGAGTGATTTAAATTTACTTATTCTGCATTACAAAAAGTCCATAATTGTGTGCTTGTGCTTTCTTATCACAGGTCTGATGGCTCGAGGCCAGAAGAAAGACTTCTCATGAGCTAACCTAAAATCTGATTCAAATATAAACCAAGCTTATCTTGTATTATATATTCCTCTGCATCTTCTTTAGAAGTACTTGCGACTGTACCTTTCTTAACCATAAGATAAGTATATTTCTCATTTACCAGCTGCTACTCTGAAACCAACTTAGGAAAAATATCGCTAGGTATCCTTTGAACTAGCTAACTAAAGTGACACCAATCGTCTGGCTTAGAAGACATTGGACACTTATTATGATAAAAATAAGCTTTAGTATGATGAGGGCATGGCGCAACAATAGAAGCTTCTGACCTTTCTTTTTGAAGTATCCAGTCTCTGAAAGACTAAACGAATCTATAGCCTTTGGGAGAGCCTGGCTCCACAAAAACAAACACTCCGTTATCCTTGAGTCTACTCCAAAGAGCTTCTACGACGAGCATTCTTTATTTAGCACTTGCTACTTCTTATAGTACAAATCCCACGATAATAAAGTTTTAAGAACAAAATTACAAATTATAACTTTGATGATGATGTCGAACTTGCCTTTCTCACCTCCACTGCCAGGAATCATACTCAGAGAGTCCACCCAAAGAATTCCATTTTCAGCTTTTTCATTCAATTCCTCTGATATGTATTTTCCAAGCTTTCTCATGTTAGTATTTGGCTCTTAAAACTTAAATAACTCAACTGCAGCAGTTCGTAGAATGGTTTAAGAAAAAAAAATTATCATAATAGTTCCATCCTTCTATACGGAATTTTAAGCTCCATAAACATGTTACAGAGCCCACACTCCACTTCCTAAACCAGCACCGTAGTCTAGAGCTGATTGAGGCTTGAAATTTGGTAGTCTTGTCTTAATCTCATTTAGAAGTCTTCTGTAGACCCAATAGTTGTAAGGCATCTTTCGATATAGATAAGCAATGCAGTGCTCTCTTTTGTACTCAATAGAGAAAAGTTAATTTTCAGACTCTTCAACTTGTTCGCTATATCGCTTCTTATTACAAGCAACATGTATTTAGATAAACAATAATTTTATTATCAGTATGCAATACGTTCTTATGTTTTGTACTCTTCAGCTTCATTCTATTCCATTTCGATTGTAGTAGGTGTTACTATACCTGCTTTTTTCTGCAACTCCAGCTCCTTTTTCTTTTTCTCTTCCTCCTCTTTTCTCTTAGCTTCCTCGGGATGAATATTATAAACTACTTTCACTTCAAAATATTTGGCGTCTTGTTTACAAAGTCACTAGTGTTTGCGAATGGTTTAACATATTCTAGCTTCATAGGTTTTTCAATTGCATGTAAGAGCTAATAATTCTTCATTAGCTTTTTACTCCAGTCTCTTACTTCTTCAACTAGATGCTTGCTGAAAACTTTCTTCATTCTTTTAAGCAAGTCCTCTGGTACTCTTTCCGCGCCAAATGTTATCACTAAATCATTAGCTTTAAAGATTTTCCATCAGTAAATAATAATTACATATGACAATAGTGATGACACATCTTTATACTCATGATGAAACTTATCCTCTTCTCTCTCTTCATTTTGTCCATAGGCCGAGTCTTCATTGATGGAACTCATAATAGCCTCTTGATCTTAGTCATGAAGCATCTGCTCCTCTTATTCTTGCTTGGCTTATGCGGCTTCCTCCACTCTTAAACAATAAATTATTACTTTTTGAAATGCTGGTCTGCTTAATTTTTACTGATGCTCTTGGGAAATACCTCTTTTGGCTTTATATGAGCTCTACTTGTTTATCTTTCTTCAGAGTTTCACTTTATAGCAAATTTCTTCGATCTAGGAAAAATCCTCTACTGAAACCAAAGGTAATCTGCAATATTGATTTAGTATCTTGCATTTATGGTTGCTTGCTAGCTTGCCCTATTTAAGCTGAAAGCCTATCCATGTTCGAAGCTCTCCCATTTGAGGCTAAAAGCCTGATTCTGGCTAAATTTTTCATGTTTAAGAATTAAGTTTTTATTATATTGACGACTCTCAATATTTTTATAATTCCTACTTCTTCACTTTAGAGATAAAAAAGCATTTAATGGCTGTGAATTTAACGACTATTTGATGGTTAGTTAGAATTAATTGGGAGGGAAGACCTATATCAGAATTTTACCCAAGTAGTAATTTAGCTACGTTATTTGGCCCGTTTAATTCTGCCGATTAATTTAGATTACTACAATTCGCGATTTAATTAAAATTTTACTTAAAACTTGATCATTTTTATTTAAAACTAGACATCGCATTTCCCTTTCCTTAAATTTAAATCAGTTACGAGCCAATACTATCCCCAACAAAGTTATAAATAAAATTTCTCTAATTAACTTTACTATAAATCAGAATCAAGCAAATATAATTATAGGAGAAATTCAAATTTTAAAAGATAAATGAATAAGGAATTATAGTAAAATTAAATGAAATTTGATTGTTGAAGTGTGTGCAATAAATATTGGATTATTTAAATAAAGTAAAGAATTCTGAGATAATTATAGAAGAAACACCAATTATTTTTTTTATAAGCTATAGAATAAACTACAATTCAGGATGTTAATCATAAATTTCAATTCCTCAATAATTTTGCATATTTTAATTAACCTTTAGATTTTAGTTAATTTTTAAACCGTAATAGAAGATTTTAATAATTCAAGTGAGATAAATAAGGATTATTAAAGTTATTAAATTTATTTGAGTAAGTGAGCCTTAAGTCGGTAATAAGACACTCTTATCAAATAGACATTGCTAGCTCAAGAACCAACCCAAGAGTAAACTAAACCAACACAAATTTTTCACTCCATAGAAATTTACAAGCAGATGCCAAAGACTACTATTCAAAAGAACGCGAAGAAGTACAAGTGCCACTTATATTAGTATAAATGCCATTATTACACTTTGAAGGCTGCAACAGCAAGTATACTAGAACTTTTAGACTTAACTTCTTTATTATATTTATTCCACATCAAGACCTACCACTTTGGAATCAAACAATCTTTTCAATGCAACCAATTTAATCGTTATGTAAGTTAGGCCTTAATGCTGATAATTTAATATAAATGTGACAAAAGCTTTTCTGAGAAAAGCAACTTAAGGATGCATCAGAGAATTCACTCAGGAGAAAAGCCTTTCTTCTGCAGATTCTGCAAGATGCGATTCTCGGCTATTGGTAACATGAAGGATCATCAAAGAAGACATCTTCATGACAAGTAAGTCTATTCTCAGAACCCTCACCCAACTTTATATTATTTTATTGAATATCTGCAAAGTGAGTTTAATGGAACACTAAAATTTTTATAAAGGACTAATTTGATTCTATTAGAAATCGCTGTGAAATAATATTCCAAGAGAGTTTTTCAAATTTAAAATCCTCTATTCTAACTAGTTTCTAACGCTTTCATATAGACCTTACTAATAAAATATTGTATAAGTTTAAGTTGTGTTTTTTAATGTCATTTATGCGACAAGACTTTCTACAGACTTTACTTGCTTCAAGCCCACACTAGAAAGTATCATGAATTGGAATATTTCTCTGCGAAGCATTAACTTGCTATAAACGCGACAAACGCGCCAACCTATATTGATAAATTGGCCGAACAGAGTACCGATTTCAATTTCAAATAAAATTACACTCTCATTAATTCAATGAGACACTCATGATGAGCAGTAGGAACTAAGGGGTAGATAGAGATTGGTAACCCCCTCCCTTCCTTTGAAGCCATGGTAGCCCACCTTGAAGCCATGGCAATCTCCATCTTTTTTTCATCCTTAAAAGCAAGATAAAGGATAATTTTTAAGAAAAATAACCTTAAGATTATTTTTGCCTTTCATCTGACAAATTTTATAGTTTTCTTGTTGCTTCCGCCTAAAAATAATATTTTGCAATGCTTAATGGGGGGGCGATCCATAAGGTGACAATGGTTCCAGGGGTCAAACAGTTTTAGGATTTAAATTATTTCAAAAGGGTTGGCAAGTTTCCATTAGCCGGAACTAAGTACTCTCATTCTCATCTTCGGAGTCGAAAATGATTTTTGGAGGGGCAACTCTTGCTCATATTCATAAGGAGTAGTAGCAAGTGCCTTCCGCTAGTTAGTAATACAAAAATAGTGCCACTCTCCCATCTAGCATCCCTCACTACGATTTTGGCTACTCTAACCAATTGATTTCAAATAAGTTGCATGTTTGAATAATTTTATTCAAATTTATAATTTATGCTGCTAAGAGAAATTCTATTGATTACCAACAAATGTTGTAATCTTAAATTTAGAGCATTATCTTTTTTTATGAATCTAACTCGACCTTGAATTAGAGCATTCTTCATTAACTAGAAACAAAATTACCGTATTTTAATAATCCAGTTATTATTTAATTGCAAGAGGGTGTAGTTTCTCATATTACATTACCACTTCCTGAAAAATGGGAATCTGATATTTTTACTAGTTCTACACAAAAGCTGTCATTACCGTATTTAATTTTACAATTTAAAGTTGGGAGAGAATCTCTCCTCTTACGTACCTATATCAGAGCAGTTTTAACCATTTAAAAAGCAAAGTAATTTTTTTTCAATTGATTATACAATACATTTTATAATTTGATGACAGCAGTGACATCATCACATTAAAATCATCCGTAAGCAATAGATCCTTTCCCAACGCAGTTCAGGTGCTCAGAACTAAACTCTAAAACCGATCTGCAGTATCGTTTATTTTTATTTAGGGGAAAAGATGAGGCAAGAATTTTAATAGTCTAATACCAGGCCTTTTACAAATAGGGAAGAAATTATTAATCTTATTTATAATATCTTTATTTTTAATTATAAAGTTACTAAAAGTTAATTTAAAAGATTTTAAAAAGATAAGATGAAAAATGGACCATAAATAATTGGGAAACAATAAAATTTTAAAAAATATTAAAATTTAAAAGCTTTAATTTCCACTATTTGAGCTAAAACAAAGCTATATATACAAAATTAATTGAACATTAAACAGATGTGACAATAATTTTGTCATAAAGATTTTAAATTCAGGATCTGAGTGAAAATAAATAATCTTAGGCTTCAAGATAGAAAATCTTTTTTTCAGATTATGATAATCGATAAAATTTAATTTATTCATCTCATTTTTCTATTAAATTAATTTTATCCATTGAAAAATTTAGTCCGTAGTCGTTAGAGATTTTTCTGGTTTTAAGCTTAAGAATATTTGTTATCAAGAAGATCCGGAAATTCTCACTCAACTGCTTTATTGAAAATTTTTTAATATGAAATAAAATTTTAATCTTCCTTTACTAAATTTATAATATTGGTATTTCGATAACTCTTTTTTTACCAGATCGAAATATTTCCCTTAATTAATTATTTTAAAATTTATAAATTCTAGGAAATTTAATGCTAAACCAACTAACTTTATTATATACCTTTATTTTGAGCAAATTTTGGAGATTAAGCTCTTCCATAATTTAATTAAAAAATTTAATAAATTATGGAAATTATTAATCATAGCGCTAACTTTAATCAATTAGGTGCATAAGGATGCCTATCACTAAAAAATATCGACCATTGCTTAGGCACCCACTTATTAGATGGCGACAACTAGAGCATTTAATTTAATTTTAACAGGATTCAAATAACCTAAACTGTCTTGAAAATTGGCTAACCATTTGAATAATTCATATTTTACATACTGATTTAATTTATAAATAAAACTTAGATGAATGCGACTCTTGCACATGCTCAGAGTCTAGTCCTATTCATTAATTTTTATTTTAATTAAAAATCATTATAGGCAATAAACAATTGCACAAGGTAACTTAAAATAAAGTTAAGGAATCGATCCCTAACTTACTCGATTCTCGCAACCGTTTATCATGTAAATATCTATTATACCATATAATTATAGAATAAGGGTTATTTATTCTATCAAAAGTAACAATATAATACAATTCTTAGTAGTATTTCTTAATTTTATTTATTAGCTAAACTTGAGATATTTTTGATATAATTCTAGATAACCTATTTTCTTATAATGGTATTTTAATAGAAAGCAGAAATTTATGCTCCAAATTTTTTTATTTTATTAAAATTAAATTCAAATTATAATTATTAATTTTTAACACTGAGCAACTAAAATGACATAATTCTAGAAGTAAGATATATAAAATCTCATCAAAAAGAGTTATTTTCATAAATTAAAAAAATCATCATTTTCATTTGCGCTTTTATGAAAAAGAAAAATCTGGAAATTTAGTTTTTAAATTTGACAGTCATCATGGAATAAACCAATAGGGCTACCTCTCCCACAAAAAGTTTAGATTCCCAATTAAAGTAAATTATTTAAAAGGATTCTATGAGGACAAATAGTAGTATTCATCATTCCTCACAATTATTTTAAATGGCTTTTCTCAATTTTATTGTAATTTATAATTCAAAATATACTGCAATTTGTAAATTAAATAATCTCCCTTTGCCGATTTCCTATTAGATTATAATTTGTAATTGAATTAAATATAAGTTTATTTAATTATGTAAAATACATTCAGATCTCAGAACTAGGTTTTCTCTGCTTCTCATCAAATTTATAAATTATAGTTAATAAAATCTCAAGGGTAGCAATAATTTAAAATAATACCAGCAGGGATTCCTACTTAAATTACTAATGCGAACTCTTTCAGAGCGCAATAAATTATTTTTGTCTTGCAATAAATTATGACAGATGCAAGAATTTAATTATTTTAAGAGGTGGGGCCTACAAATCCCAAACTCCTTGCCTAATTATGAATACATCGAATGACTAAGTACAATTTATGATTATATTTTACAACTTTCTGGGCTTAAATAGGGCTCATAATTTCCACTTAACCAATAAATAATTAACTTTTAAAATATTAGTCGAACGTGACCTCATCAATGATTTGTCCTCCCCAGACTACTCCCTTATACTTTCACTACTCTCCTTAGAAGTGAAAGACAGAAGGACCTTATAGTCAAATGTCTATTGCTATTTGGGTGTATTGGAGCAAGTTACAATTATAAAGTAATTTTTTGTTAAGTATGTAATTCGGCTAAATTTATGAGTTTTAATACTCATTGATTATTATTTTAACATTATCAAGATAATAAATTAAATTGGGTTGTTTAATCTCATTTGCTTAAATGTTAAAAAAAAATTATGTATTTTAAATTTAGAAATAATTTAAGGTGTCTATAAAAAAAATAAGCAATTTAAATTTCTGCGACTCGTTTTTATTCTCTAGATAAACTACTATTTCTGTTCTTAATCTTTCTAAACAGCAAATTTTAGTTAGTTGCATAGATTACATTTTTTTAATTTATAGGACTCACACAATTTTTATTTGCTAATCGCTATTAGAAAGTTAAAATCATCTAACCAATCATCAAATTATTTAACAATTCTTAAGAATATAATAAGGAATGCTAACTATAACAGCAAAACCTTTTATTACTATTCTTAATCAAATAAATTACCTTGTTTTATAAACACATATTTTTTGTATTCCAGGTTGGAGTAAACATTTGAAGTGAACAATAATTATAAATTTTTATGAATTAATAATATAAACTTACCACACCCACTAATCTCTAGACTCTGTCTCTATAAATTTTAATATTGGGAGTTTAACCCGCTGATAATAATTTATATTATAAGTTGTGCTATAGATTAATTAGTCTCCTCTATTTTAGTGGTAAATGAAAAACAAAAAGAGAAATTATGTAAATTGAAGAGGTATTATAAGAGTTGGGCCTTCAAATTACCTAGTAATAGAATGAATTGTAGTTAGTGAATGTGCGCGAGTGAGAGAGTTATACCTCTAATCCTTGGCCTTTCAGGTGAGCCTGATAATTAAATTCTAATATCAATCTCTTCAATGGCAATCCATATCAAGTTTGGTTTATTCAGATTATTCAAATTGAATAGATAATTTTATCATGCCAAAATAATTTTAATTAAGAATAAAAGATTTAGTTCCCTCGACAAACTAAATTGAAAGTGGATAAAAAACTTTAAAAGAAAACATTGATAATTATCAAATAGAGCCAAAAATAAAAAAGGGAAATAATGTCAAGGCTTCAATTGAACAAATTTATAGTTTAAGTTTGCTTACCAAGGGTCTCGGTACCACTTGTTAAATACCCTACCCTAAAATTATTTTTGCTCATTTAAATATTCGAAGCTTTGAAATAAAAAAAATCAAATTCGATATGATGCTAATTTTTTTTTGCAAAAAAGTTATTTTACAAAGTTAAGCCAATTTTTTTTAATTTTACAATTGCTTTCCTGTAAAGTTTTCAATTTCTTTATTTATATTGTTATAGTTTTTTATGTTTATAATAACCATTAAAATGTTAAAATAGTTAAAGAGAAGGAGGCGAGAGTGATTTTTATTGATTTCAGTATTTATTTTCTTTAAGTGTATATATTGTATCAGAATCTAAAATATAATTGTGTGATTCCACTCTATTCTAGCAAGGAGACTTTTCAATTAAAAATTATCTAAAATAATTTTAGCAATGCTAAAATTTAAATATCAAAGTAGGAAATTTAAATTATATACTGAATGGCTAACAAAACATTTTATAGAGTTATTTTTTACAATGTCATTTACAGTAAATTGATCATCTAATCATTATTCTTATCTTAATAGAGTTAGGATTTGTTTATTTAAAAATAATTAAAGAGGCAAAGCAATTATGTATAATATCTAAGTCTATTTTCCTCTTTTTCAGCTTTATTAATCAAGATTTCTTTACATAAGAGCTTTTGTTCTAGAAAATATTATTCTTTGAGAATAATTTGGATATTAAAGAGTAACTATAATTATTTTCATATCAATTTATTATATTTGGCTAGAAAATATTTGTATCAATTGGAAAGATTGTACTTTAATGAAGCATGGATAAATTTGAAAGAGAATATTCTCAAACATTAACTCGCTAAGTTGTCAAACATAATTAACTATTTTATAAGTGAATTTGAATAATAGCTTACGCTTTCTTATAAATTTAACCTCATTTTTGCTTTACAACAGTGTAAATAATAGCATTCATAATGGGAATAATATTATCAGATCAGCTCAGAATTCACAAACGCATTAACCTTCCCTCTTGAAATCATGGATAAAAAAAAGAAAGAGATATGATAATTTTAGTTCTAAGGTGTTTAGTGTAGTGCTCTATGGAGGTCAATTATTGCTAAACAATTTTTAAATAAAACAATTTTCTTAATAATTGCAATTGCATGGATCGTCCTCCATCATCACAAGCAGTTTTCAAATTATTTTTAAAAAAATCCGATATAAGCAATAGTGATGTAATGATGAAAAATAAAAAGTTGCTTAGAGTTTACTTGAACTTCAAGAAATCGAAAATTGGTTCTGAGATTACTATACTTAGAGTTGTGCTAGTTTAACACTATTTCATATTTATAAGAATAATTATTATTAAGTTTTACCACTCTTTTGAATCAAATTTAACCCTAATATCTTAAAAAAAGCAATAAAGCATAGTTTTGAGATTCATTAATCACTCGAATATTAATTTCATTGAATTAAACTGTCTTAATTAACACTTAATGTCAATCATAATAAATCGATTTATAATTATTATATTATCTATCATATAGTAGCAAAATCACGCAGCATACAACACTAGTCTCAAATATCTTAAAAACAAAGAGAAAGCAAACATTGACTAGTAGAAGTTTGGAGCTTACTAAAGAAGGTTGTTTCAACTAACTTTAAAATTAATTTTGTTTTAGAGCTATATTCCGCGTCAAGATTAATTAAAATCATATAAGTAAATAAGGAATAGTAAATACATTAGATTAAAAAATTATTTAAATTTAAGCATATCATTTTTATGATACAAATGCATATAATTATCTAAAAGTATATATTTTAAAATAAGTGCCATATTATCCAAATACGAATAAATATAAATCATTGTTGAAGCATGAAATTTTTAGTAAGATTCTCTTACTAATAGAGCGTTGTCCGTTGAAAATCATAGATTCCCTTTACTTATTTAAATAAAAATTGATATATAATTATTTTACAGAACTCTCTTCATGATGGACAAATCTCACTACTTTAATCGGATTTCATCTCAGTGAAGAACTCGGAATAATAGTACAACAACATCACTAATTCAGAATAAGCTAATTGGAAAATGACTGAATCACATGAGGACTGGCATCATCATGACCTCAAAAGTTTATAAAACTAGGAACTTGGGTCTTAAAATAAGTTTGAGAATCTACTACTTAAAAATGATGATAATCCTTCACCATAAAATGGAGGAAATTATTTATTCAATAAATTTAAAATTTTTCTTTTAAGGAGGGGACAAAGAGGGACAAATTAAAGATCATCTTCAAAATATCAACTCTCAAGACAAACTTTAAAATGGGAAACGAAAACTCATAAAAGAATCAAACTGGAAATATGTCATACTAGTGTTAACAGCTGGCGTAGTAGTAGGAACATTTTTTGCCTATGATAATCCGGGGGCAATAGAAAAGGCACTCGAACTAGATCTGCAAGTGACGTAGACATAGTACAGCTTTCTTTACGGAGTCTATTCATATCCTAACATGATCCTCCCAATCTTTGGTGGAATTATTTATCTAAATTAATTCATAAGTTTATTATAGTAGACAAGTTGGGATTGAGGTAAGTCTTAACACTAATGTTATATAGCTTTTTTCAATTCTTAGATTTAACATGCTTCTTCTAAGATGCTTAATAGATTCGGATTGATATTATTTGGATTAGTAACTACTCTGGGGCAAGGAATAACTTGCATAGGAGGGTACTCTAAAAATTATTGGGTCATTTTAGCAGGGAGATTCATATTTGGGTAAGTCAAATCGTGTCTATTTATTCAATCGTTTTTAGTCTGGGAGGAGAATGTTTAGCTTGTGCACAGTCTACTCTTGTTTCAAAATGGTTTTAAGGACCTTTGCTCTCTTTTGCATTTGGCCTTATTTAAAACAAGCAGAATTATTTTTAAAAAATTGCAGTTATTGATTTGCTCCATTTTATTCTGAAAATTAAAAGTCCTCTCTGCATATTAAAAAATTAATCTTTATCTCTAAAGAAGATATTTTTCATTACCTTTATTCTTATTTTTTATAAAAATTATGATCACCACCTTTATTCCTCTTAATTATTTCATAGTTGTGTTATCAATTTACTTTGAAAGATGATACAATTTAAAACACAAATTTTATTTTTTAAATAGTTTAATTTGCTTTAAGCCTGAATATTTCTCTCGCTAACCTATTCTCCTTTTTGAATTATTTTTCTTAAATAAATTGACATAATTATAAAGAATTATTTATAAACTTAAGATTTGGAAAATAAAACTTATCATTGGTTTTTATCTTACTATAGTATTTTATAGAATCTAAACATATCTTGTTAAGAAAGGAAAAAATAAATAGAAGAAAAAATTGAATTTATTGAGAGAAAGGAGTTTCTTTGACACTGTAAATATGATTATTGAAAATTAAAATATTTGAATGGATAGATACTTCCCTATGTGTATAACGAAAATCATTTAATTTATTAATCACTTGGGAAATTTAGGCTTAGCATTTCTAATAGGAACTATTATAATGTTTCTCAGCTTCGTAGCGGGGGCTGTCTTAGCAATAATAGATATTCAAGAAGATAAGAGAATCGCTCATAACTTAAAGCTTGAAAATGAAGAAATAAACAACCAGAAATCGCAATCATAAATAGAGCAAATTATCCCACCAGAAGAAGAGGTGTTCCAGTTTAGAGATAAAATATAAGATAGATCATTTAGAATCAAAATATGATAACAAAATTTATCAAGGACTTTAAATTGACTCTATGGATAGTGATATTATTGATCAGTTTATTCTATGCATCAATTCTACCGTTTTCTGAAGTGGCCGCTAAGATTTTATAGTTCAAATTTAAAGTTCCAGAGGAGATTGCAGTCTAGCTGTTCGCTATTCCAAATTTAGTTGCAGCTGCTACTTGTCCATTCATCGGCATATTAGCAGACAAGTTTAGCATCAGAGTGTAATTTAAAGATGATTTTATTTTAAGTATACCTTTGTAAGCCTGCTATTGTTCTAACAATCTTTAGTAATTCTATCTGCAATCCTTTTCGTAATAACACACATTGCAAACATGCTTAAAATAAGATTGATCAATGAATAGATAATTATAATCTTTTGAGTCCATGTACTGAGGCGGCCTGTTACTCTGAACTAATTCCATTAATTTTGTCTGGAGTAGGATTTACTATCTTTGCTGGTATAATTTGGGCAGTGGTTCCAAATGTAGTAGATGAGAAATCTCTAGGGACAGCTTTTGGCTTTTGTTTAACTGCAATCAATATTGGAATAGCAACCATGCCAACTCTCGGAGGTTATATTCACGACTAAACTGGAGATAGAGACTCAGGATTTTTCTGGGTAAGACTTATTCTCACATTTAAATTCTTCCTTTAATTGTTGATATAGTAATCTGCTTTATGGGTTTTGATAAGTTGCTTAGCTTTGATATTTTGCCTGCTACTTTAAAGGCAAAATATAAAATACTACGGTGGAAAGCTGAACAGTAGTGAAGTGTATAAAAAAGAGCAACCTACTCCAAATTAAATCGAGTAAGAAGGAGTGGAGCAGACTAATCCCACTTAAGAACCTACTATTTTTAGTATTTAAGCTCAATTTAATATTTCCCCCGAAGAAGTGAAAGATGATAAAGCGAATAGAAAAAACAAGTTCAATCATTTATTTTAATTTTAAGCCTTCAAAAAAATAGGTAACTCACAAAAAGAGAGCAAATAAAAAAGGGAATCGCAAAAAAGAAACAAATAAAAAAGAAGAATTGACACTAATTTAAGAGAATACGCAAGATCAGAGCAACTCTATGAGTTAGTAAACTTAGTTTTCTCCCATTGGTAAATAAATAAACTTGTCTTAAAGTGCAGAAATTAATGATTTAAGTCAATAAAAGATACTTATTTCAGACAGTTGAATTTATTGATTTCAAAATTAGTTGTAGATAGATCGTAGTGAGGAAAACAAAAGATAGATAGAATGTATCAATAATTAGCATTTTATCTTAACATCAAAATCATAATGTCAATTAAAATAAAATTACCTTTTCTTTTTATTCAATTATCTTATAGCAAAATGAAGCTGCATTTACTGCATCACTGATAGCAAAGAAAAATAAGAATATTAAACTTGGAAAATAAAAAGAAAACTCCAGAAGTGTATTAATTTATTTAAATTATCTTTATTAAAGGCTACACTTCAGCTTTGGATAAAGTAATTTAAATGAAAGGTATGCACAGAGAGCGTTTTCTCACAATCTATTTATTTATCAATTCAATTTTATTAAAATCATCCAGATCAGAACAGCTCGTTATTGCAGTCAGATATTTTTCACCAGAGAAGCTTAAAATTTATAATTTTATTTCACTTAAAAGCTCGTCAAAGCTACTGAACTCTCGAGTCATTAATCCTTTAGCGAACTCTCATTCGCAATTGCATAACAAAAACAGAAATCTTTCGCACTACTAAGAGTCTATGCATCCTCAATCCCCCAAAAAACATTCTCTTGTGCAAAGTGTAATGACTTTAGAAGAATAAAATTTCCCGTATAACTCTTTCAATCAAAATGAGAATCATCAGAAAAATCATCTTCATAGAAATTCATTTAACAAAAAGTAACCTAATATAAGTCCAGATTTAGAGAAGGAAGAGGAACTTAATTAAAGATTGTAGGCTCTCATAGAACAAAAGAAAGTAAAACTCATTAAGGAGACTGGGCTAAAGTATTCAATCATTTTCTTAACATCTGGGGTTGTTATTGGATCTTACTTCAGTTATGATAACCCAGGCTCTATAGAAAAATCTTTAGAGATGGATCTAGATATCTCTCAAACTTAGTACAGTTTACTGTATGCTGTTTATTCTTATCCAAACATGATACTTCCTGTATTCGGTGGAATCATCATTGATAAAATTGGTCTAAGGTAAATATTCGAAAAGTCTCTTAACATTTGATAGATTTGGCATCATATTCTTTAGCTTTATGACAACTTTGGGTCAGGCGATAGCATGCTTAGGAGGCTTCTTAAAATCTTTTTGGGTGATTCTAGCAGGAAGATTCATTTTTGGGTAAGGATAAACTTTCAGCTTCACTAATGAATAAAAGACGATAATTAACGAACTATTTTAGGTTAGGAGGTGAATGCTTAGCTGTGGGGCAAACTACTATGGTTTCAAAATGGTTTTAAGGACCTCTGCTCTCATTTGCTTTTGGATTAAATATCTCTTTGGGAAATTTATCTTCTTATCTAAATGGATTCATTCTTCCCTATATCTACAACGAAAATCTAAGTATTATATAATTATGCTTTATCACTTGGGAAACTTAGGCCTAGCTCTGCTAGTGGGAACTATTCTTATGATACTGAGTTTCATTTCAGGAATAGTCCTCTCTATAATTGACAAAGAGGAAGATAAAAGAATACAATTCAATAAGTAAATCGAAGAGGAAGCTCGACAACAAATTCTTGCCTAAGAATTGCTAAATAGAGAAAATGATGAAACATAAATTACATAAGATGCTTAAGAAAATGGAGAACATGCTTTTAAAGTAACAGATAAACTTTTAGTTGAATTAAAATTTCAAGTTTCGAAGTAATATAATTTATCAAGGACTTTAAGGTCACTCTATGGCTAATTATCTTCTTGATTATGGTTTTGTACTCTATAATCTTGCCTTTCCAAGAGGTGGCAGGAAAAATTATGCAGTATAAATTCTAGGTCCCCGAAGATATCGCTGTTAAACTTTATGCAATTCCAAATTTAGTAGCTGCTGCTACTTGCCCTTTTGTAGGTATAATAGCAGATAGATATAGCATCAGGTTATATTTAGGTATGAATTAATTCTTTATTAACTGTTTAGTTATTTTCTCGAGCACTCTATTTTTGGCTACTCATCTTACTAACATGCTAAAAATAGACAAAAATCTGAGGGGATTACATTTATCTGGCTTGGTTTACTTCCACCATGTGATGAGGCCTGCTATTACGAAGTAATTCCGCTTGTTATGTCTGGCCTTGCCTATTCAATTTTTGCTGGGGTGGTGTGGGCTTTAGTTCCAAACGTTGCTGATGAGAAATCTTTGGGAACTGCTTTTGGATTCTGCGCTACTTCTTTAAATATAGGCTTGTCAACCGTGCCAACTCTTGGTGGCTATATTCACGATTAGACAATTTAAAAAGATTTTGGGTTTTTCTGGGTAAGATTTAAGGAATTATTTTATTTTACTATAGCAATCTGGACTGTGGGTTTTACTAAGTTCTCTGGCTTTTCTAATGTCTCTGATGCTATAAAGATAGAATGTCAAATACTACAAAGGAGGCCTAAATAGCTGCGAGCTACCCTCTCAAAATGAACCTAATGACGAGGACGACAGAACTGAAGTATTAGAATAAGATAATTAGCCAAATCAGGAACAGTAATTCAAAGTTGTTGAAGAGAGTAATCAGCATCACCTACCATAGACTTCAAATCCTTTTTAAAATTTTACTTTAATTCCTGCAAATAAAAAGGACTTGACTATGATTCAAGAAAATTCAAACGATCATAGTTAGAGTATTGGCCTCTCTTTGACATCTCCACATCTACTTAATCACAGCAAAGTAAATTAACTACCTCTAAATATGAGCAGCAGTATAGATAACTCCCTCTTATAACAAAACTAGCTTAATAAGATTAACTTCACTTAGAGTGTAGAGGAGCAACCTATCATTTTTAAATCTCATTCTAATAACAGTCCTTGATTAGGTCAGTGAAATTTAATTCATAAAGCTTTCAATATTAATTCTTGAGCAGAAGATAGATTTGCAGATTTCACTTAATCGAATTAATTATATAAAAGTGACTATATTAAGGCAGGGTAAGAATATTATTTTTCAAGCAAATATGTATAATCCCTCTACAGACGCAGGATCTGAAATTAAAATCAACATGAGCACCAACCTCAAAAGTTTATAGTTTTTAATTTATTTTCTAAATTAATTAAAAGTGACAAAGACAACGATTCATAAATCGGAGTATACAAAACAGGAGACATGGCAGATCAGCATGAAGACAGACACGACAGCTATGCATCTCCACCATAGTCGCCAGGGCCAAAAAGAAAGTCTTTTAAAGAAGGCCCAGTTAGATGGCTAGCACTCTTTTTCGCCTGCTCATTCCTTCTTGGAAGTTTTGTATTTCAATTAAGACTTTAACTTCATTTAAGATTGAAGTTACTTCTGTTATGATAATTTAACAAATTCAATTTATAATCTAATTAGAATAGATAACCCAGGACCTATTGAAAAGACGATGGAAAAATAATTAGACATTAGTCAAACTCAATGGGGTCTACTCTACACAGTCTATTCTTATCCTATTAAATCATTTTATATATTTGCATTTATTTTCGCAAGATATATATATCTGCATATCAGTTTTTAATAAACTCTCTATTTAAAGAGATGAAAGGGTTTATGAAAAATATGACTTTGATTTCAGTTTGAAAAGATCTATTAATCTATTTTCTTAGAAGGAAAATTTAAATAATTTCTAACTAGATAAGTTTCTCATTTTATTGATAAGATATTTATCCTAATATTGTGCTACCTGTTTTCGGAGGAATCTTTTTAGATATGATAGGTCTCAGGTAAGCTCAAAATGACGCAGTACTCAATTACAAATTTACTATAAATCATAGTATATAATCTTAATTAAATAACAGCAACTGAAAAATAAATATTTTGATTATTTTTATAATGGAAATGTAAGTATATTAAATTTAAGAATGGAGAAATAAAAATATTTAAATGCAATTTAATGGCAATTAAGCCAGTTTATTATCCTCCCAATCTGCAGTTTTATATTTAATAAATAAAAATTAAAATGCTTTATTAGCTTAATTAACCCCAAAGAAACTCTTTAGTTGATATTTTAGTCTCTTTCTATTTTTAAAATCAGCTAACTTAATTATGTGTAATTAACCTTAAGTTAAGCGCTTTTATCTAAAACGTAAAATGCTTTTATTCTACAATTTGAATATAATCTTGATATTGTTGTTATTGCAAATGCTTGTAATGTGGATAATTTATATTTGATTATAGGATCGGAATTCTAATATTTAGTATTATTTTGACTGTCGGATAAGCAGTGTTTGCAGTAGGAGGTTTCTAAAACTCCCTAGGAATTATGATTGCCGGCAGAGTTATCTTTGGGTAATGATATATCTTTGAGCTTATCATTTTTATAGCCTTGGAGGAGAATCTCTTAGTGTAGGTTAATCTTCAATTGTTTTATATATCAATAGATTTCTTTGATTATAAGTAAGTTGCATCTTGGTTTAAGTCCAAGGAACTTGCGATGGCGATGGGCCTTAACTTGAGTGTCTCGCGTTTAGGAAGTGTCATTAACGGACTGGTCGTGCCAGTTGTTTATAATGATTCACATCCCGAAAATTTGGGAATAGCTCTACTAATTGGGTTCTTCATTTGCTTATTTTCATTGGTGTGCGCCATCTTGTTGATCTTCCTCGATAAAAGAGCTGATGCAGTTGATGGAAAGACTGGAAATGTAAAAGTCGTAAGTGATGACGAGAAATTCAAGTTCAGTGATATCAAAACCTTCAACTTATCATTCTGGCTCCTATGTTTCTCATGCGTCATCGTATATATGGCCATCTTCCCTTACATTCAAGTAGCCTCACTACTCAAATTATCATATATTTTTATTGCCTCAGGATTACTGTAAGATCGCTTTGGCTTTTCAGAGGCCACTGCTGGACAGCTTTTCGGTATTCCATACACTATTTCAGCTTGTACATCTCCTTTCCTTGGATTCATGATTGATAAAATTGGAAAACGCGTATTGCTAGTTATTCTTGCCAACTTTATCTTAATGATCGCACACATCTCAAACATGCTCTTTAAGAGATATCATAATACTATCAATGAATTAAATGAAGAGTTGTGATCAGTGTTATGTTGAATTATTCCCCTTGATCATGGTAGGAATTGGCTACAGTATCTATGGAGCCGCTCTCTGGGGATCAATTCCTTATGTTGTGGAGGCAAAGACAGTTGGAACTGCATTTGGCTTTGTGACTGCTATTCAGAACGGAGGCATGGCTTTCGCCCCTACTATTAAATTTGCGTATAATTATGACTATTGGAAGTTTGATCCATGATAACTCGCTTGGATCTCTGTCTTTAAAATTCATAATGTTTGATTAAATATTGTCCGGCTACTTCTATGAGTCGCTGTTTTGGGTAGGAGTTTGCATACTTGGCATGATTCTAAATGTGTGGCTCTACTACGAAGATGTAAGAAATAATGGCAGAATACTCGACAAAGTCCACAAAAACGCAGCTACTAACGAAGTTCAAGACTTGCTCTAAAGTCCCACAAGAGAGCAGAGAAGGGAAATCAGGAGTTAAGTTGACATTTTAATCTTCTCTTTAATACTTTAATTTCATCAGCCAAAATGAGAAGGAGTACTTGCTCAATCCTAAAACTCGCAGTGCCCTCAAGAGATCTATGGCTAAGGTCAAGAAATGAGCTAGCCTTAAATCAAGTTTACCAATACAATCTATCCCAATACGCTTAAATATTTATTAAGCCGCTCTTAAATATGATAATCGATGGATTAGTCAATCATTACAATTAAATTACAAATTTTTAAGATAGATAACCATAGTGTTAAGATTTCGAAGATTTTGTTGATAATATATTTTGAGAGTTTGAGAAACTTCGATTTCTAAAGCAAGTCTTTACTTCTTTCAACTACTATAGACAGAGAAATGCGTCAAGATCAGTCGCTCAATAGATCAGAGAATTCAATTCAGTCATATTTGAGAAAGAACCACGCTGAAGAAGAGAAAGTTCAATAAATTGAGTTGCGCTGGAAAGGTTCAGCTTATCAATAGCATTTTGCGCATTAAATCAAGGATTCCATCTCCCCAAACTCTTCACTTTTGATAGATTCTTATGAATTTATAATTGAATTATATATTGACGAGAGTTTTACCTTTTCTGAGGAAGAGAGTTGATGCTTTTGAAGATCATCAATTGTTGCATGAACCTATAATAGTACCACATGCCTTTTATTTTCCTCGCTCTATTGACTACTCTATGATGTCAACCATCATTAAGAAATATGGAGGTTAGGTAGCTGCCTTCCATGATCCAAGCTGCCCCACTTATCAACTTATGACTCCCTCTGCTTAATCTTTCGACCCTTCCAAGTTTTACAGAGTTTTAAATATTAATTTGTTCATTTAAATTTAAGAGGAAAAGTGTACAGTTTTGCTTGGATTACTCAGTCAATACTTTGGAATGAACTTTTGCCAGAAAAAGATTTCCTCTTCGCTGATCTAACCAAACCTAAAACTTTTGCTCAGATAAGTAAGCATTTGAGCGCCAATTCTGTTTCACTTCAAGAGAGTTAGAACATTCAACTTGCTCAAAATCAGTTTGATTTTGATAATTAAGACCAGGAGGATTTTGAAGACGAGGAGGATAGGAGTTTCGAAGTTGAAGAGTTGGAAAACAAATTTAATCTTAAGAGGTTTATCAATCCAAGGAGGTTTTTAACTGTTACTGAGTGCTTGAAGGTGTGGGAGTATATTGTCAATCCTCTAAACAAACCTTTCAAAGATCATAGATAAATATAAATACTCCTATAAGAATTAAAAATATACCTTAATCTATAATTATTGATGTTATTTCCAGGTTAAACTCAAGTAGTTAATAAAGCATTCTAAAATTAAAAATAATTTATTTAAGAGTTTTTATTCCTAATTGATAAAATATGAAATATAAAATTAAATTTGATACTTGAAATATCTCTAAATTTTAAATTTACGAAGGTATTTTCTCGAGGTCAAATACCTTAATTAATTTATTTACTATGATTTTAAGCTCTATGTTGGTAGTAGAGAACTAATTATATTAGAACAATAGAGAACTATTTAAAATTAAGTATCTATTTATTACATTTTTTAAAAAAATTAAAAAAAGGATAAAAAAGTTTTTGTATACTCGCATCTAAAATCTTTGTCTGATTAATTTAAATTCTTAATGATGCTTCATGATAGAAACTAATTTTCTTTTGCATCCATTTGAGGAAAGAGCCATAAGTTCTATTTATATTTTTTTGGTTTTTATGCTCTATTCAAGAGTATTTCTTTTTTAATGCAATCGATTATTTGTTATAATATTAAGTAGAGTTAGAATCATGGTGGCAGTTAAATCACAGATTCACCCCATAATCTGCAGCTTGTTTTATAGTGAATCAAAAGCTAATAAGAGCTTCTTCTTTAATCATTCTTTGATTTTAATCAAATTCTCAGCTATTAGAAGATTATCTTAGTTATAATTAATTTAAAACCCTATGTAAATTATTTAGAATTTACCATGCATTTATTAAATATTTCTAATTTTTTAGAGCACTTACTTTCTTTAATTACTATTTTTGAATAATAAAAATGAAAATATCCTTTTTTTGGAACTCTCCAAATTTTCAAATAATTATGATCAAAGCTGAATTGTAACAATTAATTTAAAAAGCAATTTAATATTTGATTTGAATTGAATTAATGGCTATAAATATAAAATAACTTTTATAGAGTTTTCAGGTTCCATTTTCTCATATTAAAAGCAAGAAATACTGGAAAGGAGTCTTAAGAGATGGAGTAATTTAATTAAAATAAAAGATTAATTTATTTTTCTTTACTTAAAAGAAATTATTATTTTAAAGAAGTCATTGTGAAAAGATCCTTTGAAACCTTGTACTCATTTTCAAATCGAATTATTCAGTGCAGTTTATAATAAAATCAAAATTATTTGAAGAATATGGCAAATTTTAATTTTTAATAAAACTTAATAAAATTTTCATCCAATAAAATCATCATAAACTCTATTTCATAAATATTAAATGTATTAAATCCAGTTTTGAGAGGCTGCTGAGTTACATTTAAAACTTTTCAAATCGCTTTTCTCATTAGTTTGTCATACTTAAAAGCGATGAAGAACTTTGTGGTCTCTCACTGACTGAGAGAGAAATAAATTTTGTACTACACACACGATTTCAGACATTGTAGGAATTCTAGAACAGGAATTCGAGTTTTTAAAGTAAAGCTTTAGACTTGCTTGTCCCTCCCTATCATTATCTCTTTTATTATGATCAGAGCTTAATTGAGTTTTCGAAAATACTAATTTAGATTTTTAAATTAGAAATTATTTATGCCATAGTAGAAAATTACTTAATTATTACTTCGAGTGATTAATTGCTTTTCAAAATAATTTTATGAACTCTAAAGAACTTGCATTTAGCTATTTTTACTTTATTTTTTATAAGAAGGAGACTGAAAAGTTTTTGAAAAATCGGGGCTGAACGGATAATAACTACTTTAGAAAGGTGAGTTTTTTATTTTATGCAATTTTTTTTTAGGATAAGCCAAAGTTTAACCTCATATTACTTAAACTTAAATGAACCCCATTTTCATCATTAGTACAGCTAATTAATTTTTTTTAATTTTTCTAAAATGATTTTAAGAAAGTTAATTTATCATAACATTATCTAAAGCCTCCCCCTCTAACTTTCAAATATTTATAGGGATGATTAAAATTTGACAAGAATTTAATTTACCATCATAAGGAGATAGATCTCTATTATATTTATGGCTTTAATTTTTATAAGAGAAAGAGTATACTCCAGACCATCTCAAAAATATTTGGCACTTGCCTAAAAGGGCATAACTTCCTTTGAAGCACAGAGTGATTTGTCTGACATTTACTCAGATGTGAACTCTAGCATGATCTCTGAGGATTTGAATTGTATTTTTACAAACATGTTTATTTGTAAAATTGTGATTTTGAAAAGACCAAAGTTTTACTGACAGATACTTTGCCTAGAATCAGACTGCTCATTTGCAAACTTAAAGAAAGGAAGTGCTCCCCTCCTTTTCGAATCATGATCCTTAAGTTTAAACTCTCGAAGAGCTTGGAAGGTAAACTCAATGGGCGGTTTACCCTTCTAGCTTTTGGTTCTTAACTAAACCTCAAGTATATTTATTGGATTAACAATAATTTATTTAAAGAGGTAGTAGTTCAGGATAAAGTTTGGAATGCGAGAAAGCCTTAGATTGAGCCTCCTTTTTGTTAAAAATATGAAACCACCTAGAAGATCAATACTGTCTTCAAAGAAAAAGAGAAGTAATAGAATGCCTCTCACCCAAAACCAAATCAAAGTCTAAAAACATTTTATAAGCGAAATAAATTAAATTGTAAAAGCTATTCAGATGATTAAGGAAAAGAGCAGCAAAGATTGAGTAAGAAGAATGACCTAACTTTTGGCAGAAGATTAACAAAATAATCCTAGGATCAAAGTTTATTCAAGTACCCACAACTGCCCTCAAGACTTTTACGAGTTAATCAAACTGAAAAGCCAAATGAACTTGATGTCAGTATGCAAAATGAGTCATCTTTTTCTTCAGAGAGAACTATCACTATCACTGATGACAGCCCAGACCTCTCAGACTCCAATACCTCAGAAAAATGTAAATTATATAGATAATTATAAATTTCAAAATTAAATAGAAGTTTAATATGTTCAGAATTTTTATCTTAAATAAAATTTTATCTGAGGTAAAATTTATAATTTAGATATTCTATTCAGTATAAATGAAAATAAACTACTAAATATAGTTTGTTCATAAAAAATCAATACTTCAAAGAAATTATTTTAATTAAAGAATTTTAAAATTTGGATTATGTTTAATAAAGTCATTAAATTAAATGATTTTTTTATAATTGCATATATATAATTTTCTAAAAGATTTGTTCTTATCGAAATTAAAATAAAGTATCCGCAATCTTAAACAAATTTTTATTTGAAAATAAATTAGCTAAATTATATAAAATACAGAAGAAGATTTGAGGAATTAATAAGTCGAGACAAGACCTGATCTCTAAATAACTTCCTTTGGGATTTTCTCTATCCAACCTTAGCATCAATAATCTGAGAGTGAACTTAGCGAAAGTTAGGAAGAAGAATGCAGCGAAGCTTCTAACAATTATGAGACTTCAAGTGATGACTTTCAAGTTGTTAGCTACAAATTTGATATGAGACTGATTCAGAATACTTCAACCCGCAGCTGTATTGGATCTTCACTACTTTTCAATAAATGAAGTCTTCCTCTCAATATTACATATATTTCAAGTTCAAGTTTTGTTTTTCAACTGAAACTTCATTAGCTTATTTCAAGATTGTTCTATCATTTTTTAATTTATCATTTTTGGAAATTATTTGCATTTAATGCTGAGAGTTAAAGTTTATTTTAAAGTGAATTACCTTTGAAATGGCTAATAATTCTTAACAAAATCTATTAGCCATTAAACAACCAAAAATGCTGCTAGACCTAAAGATTGCAGGAAAATATTAATTAGCCAAAAAGTTAGGCAGTGGAGCTTTTGGTGAAGTATACCTAGGTAAAAATTATCCAATGAGCTTTTTCGCAACATTATAAACAAAAATTTCCATATTTTTAAAGGAATAACCTCTTCTTTTCATATTTTCAAAAGGGATTTTTGCAAAGTAACTAGGCGAATTTCTTTTATAAGAGCGATTCATTTACAATTACTTTCTATAAATATATTAGACTTGTTATTACCTTCATTATAGCCTTGGATTCGTCCCTCGTAAATGAAGGCATAGACTTTTAGCTTTAAATTTTTATTTACTCTGAATAGAACGACAGAAGTACTGCTGCTGGCAGCATTAGTCAAAACAGCAAATCTCCAAATCTCAAAGGCGGAAAATCTGCACCTGAAGAGTACGCAGTCAAAATTGAGAAAGCAGCTTCTCCAGCATCCTCAGCTGTTGTATGAAACTAAACTTTACAAGATTCCTTCACGATGGTGTTGGAATACCAAAAGTACATTTATCTAAAATTCTCTTATAATTAAAAATTCCATTGAAAATATGAATTGGTTTGGGGTAGAGGGAGAATACAATGTAATGGTGATGGATTTGCTAGGTCCCTCCCTATGAAGATTTATTTGGATACTGCAACAGAAGTTTTTCTCTCAAAACTGTGCTTATGCTTGCTGACTAGATTTTAATATTGATAGATGATCTAGCGCATAGAGTACATTCACTCGCGCTTGTTTTTGCACAGAGACATTAAACCTGACAATTTTTTGATCGGCGTAGGGAAAAGGCAGCATTATGTTTATGTTATCGACTTTGGCTTGGCAAAGCGCTATAGAGATCCCAAAAGTAACGAGCATATACCTTATAAGGATAAGAAGGCTTTAACTGGAACTGCAAGGTATGCCTCTCTCTTCACCCACGAAGGAATAGAATAGGCACGAAGAGACGACTTAGAGTGTTTAGGATTTACATTATTCTAATTCAATGGATTTGTGATGATATACTTCCTTCTCGGAAGTTTACCTTGGCAAGGTATTAGGGCAAAGAGTAAGAAAGAGAAATACGATAAGATTCACGAGAAAAAGAAGGAGATATCTATCAAAGACTTATGTACCGGTCTGCCAGAGGAGTTTACGGTTTATATGAACTACTGTAGAGCTCTTTAATTCGATGAAAGGCCTGATTACGGCTATCTAAGAAAACTTTTTAAAGACCTGTTTTACAAGAATGGCTATGAGTATGACTTCATTTTTGACTGGATGCTCTAGAAGAAACGCAACATGGAAATTAATGAGCAAATAAAGCTTTCTACCTCTTAAAATATGCCTATCCCTCCTCATAATTAGCACCTGCAGAGTCTTAGTCTTTTGAACTAGTAAAATTCTTGCATTCAGCCTTCTCCTCAAAATGCTTTGAAGCAAAGCATACAGAATTAGAGCCTGCTTCAATCCTATCATCTGCAGCACCCGCAACAATTAAACCAGATAAACTAATCAAGGCAGCAACCGTTCATTTAGTAAACAATCTCTCACTAAATTATTAACTCAACACATACCACTTAATCTCCTGGAGCACTTTTCAGTGGAGCTCAGTTCAAGCGTCCATATGCCACCTAATACTAGGGTAACAATTACCAAAATTAAGGAAACAGTAGCTATGAAATCATTCAGAGTAGAAACGGAAAGTTTCTAGTAAGTGGATCAGGGCAGGCAGTTGCAGAGAGAGAAAGAAGCAAAAATAGTGCGAGACAAGAAGCACCGTTTCATAATAAGTAGAATAGCAACAACTATAACTCTAGTTATCAAATGATGGCTGAGAAATCTAAACAATTAGGAGGTCTCCAGGTTGAATATGAAGAGGATTTATTTAGATTAGTTATATAAAGTGAGGATGATGATTATAACTTAGGATAAGAGGAAATATTTCTTTAAATAATATCTTATGAATTTATTAGAAAACCAATAACTCTTGGAAGAAAGAAGTATGTTTAATATAGCAGCCGCACAGAATTCAGCTAGAAATAATCAAAGCTTTAACAAGAACTCTTCAGTTAGCAGAGATATGTGGCAAAGTAGTAATTTCAATAATGGAACTACTGCTGGAATAAAATCTTCATACGCTTATGGAAATCCTTCCTTTATCAATTAAGGGGAAAGTGATGCAATCTAGAGGTAGATTTAATAACAATATGAATAGCAAAACTAGAGCAACATAGCCTTGCATAATATTTGAAGAACGTGTTTATTAAGCAATTCTAATATATTAAGGCACTTCTTTTTTTAAAAATAAGTTAATTAATGTTTTTTTCAAATTTATTTTTTATAATTATAAAAGCTATCAAATTTTAAAACTAGCTTAATCCTTTTAATCTAAAGATTAATCTTAAAATAGTTTGATAGATAACATTCTATTTGAAAATATTAGAGAAATCAATTATTCATGATAATTTGAAGTATCTGATCTATATTATCGCAAATAATGCTCGATTGAACTAGTTGAATTCTTTGAATTAAAACTTAGTAAGTTCAAGTCAAGCAAAGCTAACTCAGCTGAATAAAGTGAACTCTCTGAGTCAGATTAACCCTCCAACTTTCGGCCATAGTCCTATTCAAACCAATAAGAACGTGCTTTTTTTAATTGCCAGAAGCTTAGGAACGTAAAGGAAGTGGCAAGAAGAACTCAGGAATAAGTCCCAGAACTTACCAAAATCAGGCCTTCTAATAAGATCAGTCCTCCGCATTCCTCCAAAGTAAAAGCAAAGTTTAAATGCTAAGAACCAATAATTCTTATATTTAAAGGTATTTCGAATAACTCTCCAAGGATTCACAATTTAAACTCAGCTACAAAGCAATAAATAAATAAGAAGGCAGGCATCACAGGATTCTTCCAATCTCAACCTACTCAGCACCAGCCTAGTCAAGTTTCAAGGCAGCAGGTGTTCATGAATAAACACTATATGTCTCAAACTAAAAGGCCAAACTAGATTGAATAAGTGAAAGAGGTAAATTACCATTCTAATCAGTAGAGTAATACTTTTTAGAAAAACTAAGTATCTGCTCTTTAAAATGAGAGAGCCACTTAATAGTGGCAAGAGGAGTATACAGACTGTGCTCATAATAATCATCTTAGTTTTGGAATCGATCCTGTTGCATCGAATATGATTAGACCCGGAAATAACCAAGGGAGCTCAGCTGTGCAATCTAGACTAAACACAAACTATCATTAAAAGTAGAACTGACAGAATATTTGAATAAAAATATTGGACTCTAACTTTATATTAATACAATCATCGATATTTAAAAGCAATGTTGAGCTCTTCTAAAGGAGATAATTAGTTTTTCATGAAATAAAGATTATATCTCTTTGAATTCATAAATAAAAATGTCACTTTCTAGAGCTAATATGCCTGAGAGGCACGATCACGGCATGTACATGAGGAACATACTATTCGCTTATCACTCAATTTTATAATATATTATAGCTCAAATCAATTTTCTCTTTCATTAAATCTTATTTTATTTGTAATAAAATTTCTCAAAACCTGCGAAAGATCAAGGCTTTTGTGGATCATACTCATAAGATTTTGAAGGATAGAAGTTCAATCGGAGTGGTTAAGAAATAAAAAAGTATATATTTATATCTCTAAGAAAAGCGAGAGCTATATTCGACAATTAGAAAGAAGAACACATGAAGGTGAGGAAGATTACAAGCCACTAACAGCCAGGTAACAGTTTTCAGCTATGGCAACTCTTAGCATCAATGATTTCGAGATAGAACAGCAAAATTAAAAGATTAAGTTGGGGAAACAAGTTCGCATGCTTTCCAGGAGAAACAACAGTAGCAAGAGCAACACTCAAAATGGAATCAGCTAAGCTTTCAAAAGCGACTAAGATGAAGAGAAGATTGAAAACTTCGATAGAAGCTTAATATGTATAAAGCTATTTTCATAGACTAGATTTGATAAAGTATCAGTCTTAGAAACTTGTCCTGCCCTCGTAAAATTAGATGAGAAAGTCGATGAGCCTTCTAAAAATAGACTCAGTTTAAAAGTACAAATAAAGGCTTTCTCATATATAGTCATCTGCAGATCTTCAAACTAATATAGATAATTATGATATAGCTCTTTCTATTTATAAACTAGTTAGAAATAATTTTCAGGAGAGCAATAGATATAGAATCAGTCGCACCAAAAATAATTGAAGATTAGAGAAAATATAGAACTCTTCTAAGCGGATAATGGTGTATACTTAATTATAGTTTTTGATTTCTTAGTTGTGTAAAAGCTTCGAGAATGCTATCTGGTCAGATAGCAAATTAAAATTCGAAGCTTAGAGCTACTTACTCACCCAATTTGCAGCACAATAAATTCATGTCCACTATAGATGAGGCCTCAAACTGCTCAAGCATTCAATATAAATAAGCCACATAAGAGAATGGAAAAATAAAAACTTAAAATGCTGGATACTGGTCAGCCACCAACGCAGTTTTGATTACTTATTATCTTATTTTCGCAAACAAAGATTTGAACTTGTTATAGTAAAAGTAACTGAACGGTGTACAAAGCTCTTCAGAATAGAACTCTAACTCAGGCACGAATAAATACGATCCCTAGGTATAAAGTATCAGCGGTGGAGGTCATATGGGAACTGGAAATACTAACTCTCCTAAGATTCAAGGTATTAATCAGTCGAATGGGAACATCAACCCTCAATAGAACCAGTTCATTAATATTTCACAACAAGAAATCAACATAAATTAAAAAGCTAATCAGTTAAATCTCAAAGGTGTCTATGATATAAAGATTAACCATAAGATAGCAGGACCGACACCTTCAACTAAGTTTGCTCAAAACAATATCCAAATGCGCAAGAAGTCCACTACAACTTCATCCATGGGTAACTCAGCATATGGAGTGAATTCTACTACGGGCTAAAGTGGCCAACTCGGAGGTTTAGCATCTTAAAGATCCAGAATGAGATAGCGATAGACTCATACGCAGAATGACAGGCTCAACCAAGAAATAATAAACAGATTTAAGCAACTTAAGGGAGTGAAGGTGTATCTATTTTTTGTGAATACCATAAAAGGGATTCTCCTCTTGGACAAAAAGCAGATAAAATAGTTCTTCAACAAAGCTATATCTCAGCAGTAACTTTAGCTTCATCTCTAAGCTTAAGAAAGACTCTCTTAGTAGAATGCAGCAGGAAGTGAAAACTTATCGCAAGCAGGCTAACCTCAAGTCTTGAGCGGTGGTGTCAATACTTCCATTGGAGGTGGAGCGATGAGCTAAAATGGAAATGCTTAAAATGGCCAAGGAGCTAATCTGTATATGAACAAAAGCAACTTGCAGGGCTTTTACAAAAATTGTCAAGGAGTTTAGGAGCTCCTAAATGCCTTTTTGGACCACATGTTTAGAGAGAGGCCTAGGATGGACCTAGATCAATACTATATTATTTAAGTGCTATTTTTAAACATTTCTTGAATACAAGCAGTACTTTTTTGAAGAGCTGGCTACAGAGAATTAACAAGTCATGATGGAGACAGCTTTGAATTACTTAGATAAAATGAACTGAAGAGAATTGAGTGTAGAGAGAGTAAAAAGATTTAAATCGAAAATTATAACCTTAATATAAATGATATAAGAATTTTAAAGCACTAATAGTTTATCATCGAAATAGAACACAACAGCTAATTTAATTTGTACTTTAAAAAGTTATTTTTAAATGGATAATTCAAAAGATAAACAAAGTTTAATGCAGTCTCAAAATGCTTAAGCGTAAAGCAAATCTGCCAATCAAGGCTAACAACTTCAATTTAATTTTTTCAAGAATCTCAGGGATAAAATCTAGGAAATGTTCCCACATCCTATATTAGAGAATTTCAAAGTTAGAAGTATAAATAGACCATAAATTCTTAACTTTCTAATCCAAACCCTCAATAAACACTAGCCATCAATAACTAGAGATCTTCTTAAATGCAGAAGATTGACAGCCAGCAAACCTAACCGTTTCAAGATGGTTCTAAACTGAAAAATCTAGAGTCTATGGCTGATAAAATTGCTTAAGCTTAGGACAAAAATTAGGAATTTTAAAATTCTCATAAGGAAATTAAAAAAGATGGAAAGAGCTTAAATCCAGGAGTGTCAAAGGTATTGTCCCCACAGAATAGCTAGAGTCAACTTTCTCAATCCCAAAACACTTAAATTAATCTTCTCTAAGCTACAACTGCAACCAGTACAAATCCACTGGGTGGAGGATTGTCCTCTCAAGGTTAATCTTTAAATTCAGCCACAACTGGTGGAGGCTAACCTACATTTGAAGATAGGAATGACTTTTCGCAGTCTAAGAACTAAAATATTTCGCGTCTATTTTTATAATAGAAGCATCAAGATTCACAGTAAAGCAGCAGTCCAAACGATAATGATAAATTCTTAAAGGTATTTTCTGAGCTAAACGAGAAAGCAATCGAAAGTATGAACAAGGATGAGCCTGAAACTTCACTCGAATTTAATATTCACGATATCATTAAAGAGATTTTTTATAATTTCTGAAAAAGGCAGAAGAGTATTTGAAAAAGCTTTAAAAGCAACACCAAAATCAATTGAATAAGGAAGGTAAGCCAATTTAAAATTCTTATAAGTTTATATTGAAATGAAAGGTGGGAGAAATACAAGAGATGATTCATCTGCGACAAGATAATCCTAAAAGCAAGCGCTCTCAAGTCATTCAATTGATCGATCGACAAAGTCTAAGTCTAAGTAAGGCGGGAGCCACTCTAATAACAACACAAGCAATGTATTTATTTGAATATTAATGGAAGTTAAGACTCATAGTCAGTCAATTAACTGGGCGAGGCGGATCTTTTCATTGATCCAAACTATATAGCAAGTCTTTACTATAATTTAGCTTGCTGCTATCAGCGTTTAGGAATGCTCGAAGAGTGCGTTGACTATTTAGAGCTTGCAACAAAATCCCTAAATAAGAAGATCATACTTCTTGAGGATGAAGGAAAATACACTTTTATTCAACAATACCGACCCTAATTCTGTTCATCAGCATTTCCTTATTTATTATCTGTAGATGTAGACTTGAACTTCAATAACGATTTATAAAATAAGAGACTGACATAGCAGCAGCAAAACAGAAGACAGTTATCAAATAACTACGGTGGCTATGATTAAAACGCTAACAGCTCTTTTTCACAGTAATTTGGAGGCACTGGTTTAAGATAACTTTATCCAGGTAAATCTCCTTCGCTCTCAGCTAAAAAACGATTGTCATCTAATGCCTCCTCAAAAACGAGAAAGGTAGATTCCAGAGGAGGTAAATCCAGTTCAATCCCAGGCGTTGGTAAGAAAGCTTAAAAAGAAAACAGAGAGAAACTTCTCGCTTCTAAGCTTCATAAACTTAGATATCAATGCAAATTTAATCTTCAACTCTGTGCAATTCAAAAACCATCGAACACATTTTACTCCATTTTAATTCTCTCTTAGATAAATCAGCATAGGGATGCTTTGATTTACGGGCATAAATCAGCAAACCTTTGCCAAAAATTAGTTAAGGAGTCTTAGCTATTATGCAAGCGTTTCATGCACTAAATTCAGAGGTCTATTAAAAAAGAGTAAGAAAGGCAGACATAACTTGCCAATCACGTCTCTCAATATCATCAGCAAAATTACTAAGACACAAATAGCGGCTATAACACTATGGCTCCCTAGACTTAGATTAATTCCCACAGATCAAATTAAAACAATCACACGATGATGACTTAATTGGGAGGGCAAGGAGGAATAACTTTGAATGATTCTTCAATTATCAATTTGCTAATGAACTAACAGGACTCAATAAATAGCTAAGAGCTAGTAACGCTCAAACTTTAAATAACAGCAACTACTCAATAAAAAACGCAAAAAATAGTCTCAGAGCTCATACATCTTTTGGATAAGGTATTTCTATCAATTACATCAAAAGGAGCAATAATAAGCAGTCATCAAGAAGCTCTTTCAATAGTATGGAGAGAAATAATCAAGCAAATGGGGCAAAAGATGATTAGCTATCTATAGTTGAATAATCGAAAAGATCTCATTCGTCTTAATCAGAGAAACTTATGAGTAGATAAATAAGAAGCGGTGGAGATAAAATGCATCGGGACAATAATTTCTCCGAAAGATCCGAAGTAGATTCAGTAAGCTCACACTCTAGCGTTACTAAGCTTCGTATATATAAGAATCCCTTAATTTTGAGATATCTTCTTTAATTTAAACCCTTTGTAAGAGACAGTATGAATGAAAGTTAGTTGAGTAGATTTAGAGACAACAGTAACGAATCTTTGGAGAGAATACATACTTTTTCATTGAAGAATACTTTCACAAAATTGAAAGGTAGTACAGAAAACCCCTCGTCATAATCTAAAGGAAATACTATTATATCTGAAATTTATTATGCCATCGATTTAATTTTTAAATGGTTTAAATCAGTAAAAGCTGAAATTTTCCAAGTTTTTTCCCCTATTCGATATATTACCTATCCCAGTACCTTTTATTATTGATACAATTTTTGCGTGTTTTCAGCTCAGTCTTATCTTTAACATTATTTTAATTGAGTTTTGTATTAAAAATAGCAACTTTTCGCTTCTATCTATTAAGCTCACGTTATTTTTGAATGTTATAAAAATGATCGTTTTTTACATAATTTGCTTATTCTTTAAAGATCATTTTATTTTAAATTGATTTACTTTTATAATGACTTGCCTGACTCAAAGAAGTAGTTATTTGACAGAGAAGAGCTAAAACCAAAAGCTGATAAAACAAATTTAAATGAAGATCTTAAGGGCAAGAAGAAGTTATCTTCATCCAGAAAGTCACTCGATTCCTCCCTTAAGAAAGAGAGCACTGATGGATTGCCTGCAAATGGAGCTAATAAAACTTACTATGTTGAAGAAAGTGTTAAAATTCTCGAGAACATCATAATGCAAGCTGATCTTATATAGTTATTTTTTATTTATCCTGTCCTTTCAGAACTAGCATCTAAGGTCAAATTTGCAAAAAATTATTTAAGCTGATTCTTTAATTTAAATAGTTTGAGAAAATTCAAAATATGACAGCAGCTGAAAGAGATCAAGATCTGCTTGATAAATATGGAGAAGATGAATATGAGGAGCAGAGAAATAAACTAAACATTTCTTTCCATGCAGAGCAAGAAATATTATCAATTAATAAATTAATGACATGTAATAAATTAACGAGTTTAAATTCAACACAGATTTTAAGATGTCTGTTCGTAACGTATTGGGACTCAGGCATTCAGATGACTGGATATTTAACTTGAATATAGGAAATGTCATGCATTTAAGCTTGATGGGGGCAGAGGAATTAAATGCCAAGCTAGAAAATACGCATGAGCTTGGTAAAGATACGTCAAAAGTACTAAAATTAATTTAAGATAGCATGCTTGAAAAAATTGTGCTAGTCTGTGTGGCTTATTTTTGCATTGGGACCGAGATGAGATTCTTCATAATTTAATATAAGATTTAATATTCTTAATGTCAAAATAGAATAGTCAAATAAGTAAGAAAGACAGTGAAGCTTACCATGCCAAAGCTTTGCATATCTCAACAATATTTCTTCCTCCTGATTGCCCTCTCGTGACACATATTGTTAACAGCTACATCAAGAACTAAACTTATTAGCTTTTTTTGAATAATCTTTACCTCCTTTAGTTATGGTTTATTTGAAAGAGAAGAAGCCAACTGCTTCTAAAAAGACTAAGTCAACTGCAGATCATTCTCACACTTCAACACAAGCTTAAACTTAGTTACAATAACTTTTGAGACCTAAATCAAGACAATAATAGCTCTTAAATGCTCAATAAAAGACATTCTCTCCCAATACTTCCTCTAAATAGCAGGCAAGTAGTAAACAGGCTTAAAGACAGCCACAACATGGTTTATATACAGTTCAATAAATCGCAAATCAAGTTCCAAATGACATGCAATCTTTTTAGGCTATTTAAAGATAGCAACACCAGCAGTAACAGTAAAACACATAAAATTAACAAAGGCAAGATCAATAAGTTTATCAGAACTTAGGCAACTACTAAAACCCTCACTCTGTCACTACGGAAACTACTATCTTAGCCAACGCAAATATGTAAAGAGTTAATAAATACTATATGATACACTGATTAATTGTTAGCAGAGGAAAACAGCATCAGCCATCTTAAATCTTGCAATCAAACCTTATTCATCTACAGTAGCAGTAACAGATATAGCAGAACCATTCACGAACCTCAGGTAGTTTGGGTACGATGGGTGGAGCCACTGATTCCTTAGAAGACCCATCTTCAAATCCACATAGTACTGATGCTCGAGCAAATAGAGTCCTAGCCACTCAACTAAATCAAAACTAAGCTGTTCCAAGACCTCACACTCAGCAAAATTTCCATGCCATGAATGATAAGCTTAATAGTTTCATTTTAAAAAAAATAGAATGAAGGAAACTTCAAAGAAATCATGATACAAAAGCAGAACAAGTTTTAGAATTAACCTATCTAAGGCTAGGGAGGACAACCTATTTAGCCTTAAAAGTTGCAGCTGGATAAAGTCTTCGATTTTTCTGCAAACTAGCACACTCGAGAATTCTCTGGGAACATGACTTCTACAAATGCTTAGTAGAAAAATTTGAAGCTGAACTTATAGCAAACTTAGCAACTTCAGAATCAAGAATAGATAATGAACTAAAACTTGCTGCTGATGGAGTAATAGTAACTGATAAGGAAGATTGCTAATCCGCCTCATTCTACAAAGAACTCTAATCAAAGTTAAATTAATCAACAAACTTACTTGAATTAAATACAAAATCATGCCCAATAAACCAAAAACCTTAGAAATAACTAAGATCAGAACGCTAACATGTAGAACTTGAGCTATTAGAGATTTATAAATTGCAGGCCTTCACTTGATTAAAATGAAGAGGATGTGATGCTTTAGAACTTTGTGGATATAGATTTATCAGGAGATATCTCAACACTTTCAGCATTTTATAATAACTTTCATTTTAGCAAATGCAATGACCAGGCTGCAACAATTAAATGAACAGTAACTTCTTTAGCAGCATCAGTAGCTGAATAATCAAATGTTATAACAACAAATGAAACAGCTTCAAACTTAAAACCAAATGCCTTTAAATAACTATCAAACTTCTCATCAACATTCAGCTAATCCGTAGAAGGTCACCAGGCATTAAGTGAAATAACTTTTTAATTTTAGATTCATTGAAATCATAGCTTAACTAGATCTCTAGCATTTAAATGACTAACATTGCTCCAAACAATCCTTAGCAAATGTAGGTTCCTGCAAACTATAATCAACTACAAGCATAGGCAGAGTTTTCATAGTTCTCTAATTAGCTAAGTCTAAGGCATAATGCAAATGCAAAAACTCCGAGTTCGATGATGACCTAGTAGTTCTAAAATTAGTTTAATCTCAGCAGTGGAGGAAGTGGAGGTGGCTTGAGTTCAGGGCCTTCTAAAAACTTATTTGTTTTAACTAGGCTGGTTTAGGATAGAATATACAAATAAATGCGTTTAATACAGTTGATGGAAGCTCAAACGGTGCCTAATACTAGCCAAGAAATGGAAATCAAATACACCTGAGTAATTTACTGAACACAGGCTAGTACGAAATGTTGTCGGGAGGGAATCCGTAATTTTCTACCTAAGATGGTTCGAGTGCTTCTCAGTAGTAGTATAATTTAAAAGGCTTGAGAGTTGGATAAGCCAATAGTCAAATGGTGCCACTCTAATAGTAGATTCAACCTACCACTTTGCTTAACCCGAAGAATATAAAGTACAATTTCATTTTTATGAGATAAGAAAAAGCTCATAAGTGCAACATTGAATTCAGGAAGTGCGGCTAGAGCTATCAAGCCAAAGTTGAATATAAGTGGGGGAGCAAATATTACATCTACGCAGAGATTAGCTAAAAGATGAATATTTTGAATGAATAAATCTAGTGCTTATGAAATTCTTTTTTAAATCGAAGTGTTATCTTTAATTCTCAATACATTTTAATCTAAAGAGTATCAATTAAAGTGTATTCAAGTTAATTACCTTTCAAAGATCAAAATCGTCCAAAATATTTAAGTAAGAAGTTAAATTTCTTTTTAAAAATGAGGAATAATTTATTAAATATTATTGTAAATTATATTAAAACTTTAATAAAAATTGTAAGTTGTAAAAATAGTTTCTTTAAATCAAAATAGTAATTATCAAAATAATATAGCAACGTGAATAAGTTTAAAAATTAGCCTCTCTGGGATTATTTTGTTAAATTAAATTTATTATATAAAATTATTATAGATGGTAGCAACTACTTATAAATTTTCTATTTCAAATTTGAGCTTCTGTAAAAAAATTATCAATATTATTGAATTGATGAATCTTTGAAATAGATTTGTTTAAAATATTAAATCTAATAAATCTTAAAATATTGCAACTATTAATCTTGAAAACCATTTATTGATTTAGCTTTTTAATTAGCGTATAATGTCACAGTAAGCAGCCTACCTCTTCAATGAGGTTCTATCTAACAAAACCCTCCAGCGAAAGTGCCTCGGAATTGCTAAGAACTACTTCACTCAAGCAATGAAGAATGATCCCAAGCAAGTCGTACTTCCCAGTACCCTTACATCTTCAGCAAGACTCTCTCATCGTAAGTTCTAATTCCTCCTCCTTATCATCTTAATAGCTTTTCAAATTTAATAGAGCTAAAGTTTTTGAAGCTTACTGCCAAAGGGATAGAGTTTTACGATTCCAGCTCACAGCCGCAACGGTGGTGTATTTCATGAAGTTGAATTAGGAGTGATGATGAAGAAGGGAGGAAGACATCACCATAAGCTCTCAGAGTGGCAGCAGGACATTTATTTATGAAAGTTGAATACCCTTTTTAAATCTTACTGATTTAAATTGCTGGTTACTTCTTGCTGATTGACTACACTGACTTTGATGTGACTAAGCAGTCAGTTTAGAATGGACTTCCTTGGTACCTCTCAAAGGCTCAAGATGGATTCTTGTGCCTGAGCGATTTCATTCCTGCTGAAGCAATAGATGATCCTCATTAAGTAAATACTTACTATAATTATTCTATTGAGTCCTCTTTTATCTTTTATAAATATTTGTGAGACAGCTTTCAGCTTATATGAGAACCTTGCAAACAAAAAAGGAGGAAACCTGCTAGCAAACTTTGGCGACTTAGGCTCTTAATTTGCCCGTGCTCAAACATCCCAAGGAGTGAAACAGAAGGTTATTTTTAATTTGAGATTCCTCAATCGCCATTTCCTACAAATTCGGCTACCTAGGTTCAAGCTGGGTAACTTGGGAGCTAAACTTCTTCGTAAAACTCACTGAGATAGCTAAGTGACATAGACCTGTATAAATTCATAGAGCTACCTTGCTTCAGTTTGCTGAGTGAGGATGTTAGCGCAATAGTAAGAGGTATCAATCTAGTCAAGCAGGCCAATCATACCTAGATATATAGATGATGAATAATCATTTATAATTCTTGTTAAATGTCTTGTCACAAATTTCTTAGACTCAAAGCAGAGGCAACTAGAATGCTATTCTTGAGTTGAACAATTTCCCCTCATCATAGTATGGAACTGCCTCACTAAGTCAATCTCCTAATAAGCCCAAGAAAAGTGTAGCTGCTAGTTTTTCAATGAGAAATACCATCAGATAATCAAATCCAGGTGGCGGCTTATTCACTCTCAACGAAGTTCAAAGCAATACCCAAGGTGGATTTAATACAGCAAGGAACAGTCAATTAGAGAAAATAAGAGAGTTATTTTTTATAATATTGTCAGGTTCAAAATTTGGGCAGCTAGACTTTACAATTTGACAACAAGTAATTATAAGCACAGGCGTAGTAGACATAAGAAGGAAATGAGTTATACCATTCAGTTATCAAGCGCTTTTCTTTCATTATTTTTACTAGTATTTAAATATTTTCGAGAAATAGAAACCTAACGGGAGTAGCTTAAAATCATTTGACAACCACTCTAAACTATTTAATTTATATTTTTATGATCTAAGTTGCTTAAAAGAAGGGAGAGAGACATCTGTCGCAAGTTAGACTTTCAAAAATTTAGAAAGAAGAGCGCATACAGCTGCAGGGAAAGGCTAAAGGTAAAAACTAAAGATAGCAAATTTCATTCAGTTGGAAGAGCGAAAAGAGGATAAAGATTCTAGCAAGCTTTAAATTCCGCTCGATTATTAAAACACAAGAGATTTAATATATATGATATTATTTTATGAGATGAGCAAGATAAAGTAAGGAGAGAGTTATTCTCAGCGCAAGCAAGCAGTCGAAACTAACTAAAACTGTCATCAATTCCTTTCTCTTAGTGTGCTAAGTCTACTTACACAAAGTATGACAGTCTCTTTGAACTAAAACAAGGCTTAGGAGATGAGTAATTTTCTTCTAACTCTAATGCATTCGCAAAAACTTTAAAGTATATTTAACTTCAGGATTTGAGACTGTGAGGGCTTTAAGAGAGCAAGCAACTTATTTTTGTAAATAGTTTATTCTATATTTAAGCAAAATTAGATGTTGAAGATCATCCAGAAAACATATTTATAATTTAAATCTTTTATCCTAAGTATTGTGCGTGCGACTGGGATATTAAGAAGCCTCAGAAACCAAAGTCAAACTTAGTCAACAAAAATATTGAGCCAGCTGTTATATAGTAAATAGAGCAGTAGGACCCTTAAGTAGCTAAAAAAGATTTCTTAAAAGCTTTACTTATAATTGTTTAAGAGTTCAAAGGAACCAATTACATTCTATCAAGACCCAAAAGCATCAGTTTATTGCAGAGATACAAAGGGGTGCTTCAGTCCTCAGCTTACTTGGTGTTTAAAACACATCAGATGAAAATTCAAATGACACAAAACCTGATAAGCCAATGTTTAGTTTATTTGCTTTCATATGACTACCAAATCTTAGAATAACCAAACTAAACCAAAATCAGGCTAAGGCATAAGATCGCAAAACATCATAGGAGCATCTAATTCAAGAAATCACCAAATTTTAAATTTAATTATCGACAAATGGTATAACTTATGCAAAAATTATAATATTACGAAATATATTTTTCATTAATTTTAATTTATCTCATATTAAAATGAAAAATCAGAATTGGTAGATGCCAGAGAGGGAATCTAAAATTTCTTTATAGGATTTTCAAAAGAAAGTTAAATTTCTGTTCAACTAAGGCACTCCAGATATAATTCTTTTAGCAATTTAACTACTCTACGGAGAAGGGACGCTTGGTTGCTTCTTATAAACTATGATTGGGCAAGATTAAAGTTAAATATTTCCTACTATATCATTTTTAGATCCTTAGAGTTTTGTGATCGAGAAGTGGCCAATGTTTTAAAGGAAGACCTATGATAAACAAGCACAAATCCTTTAAGATATAGCCATTGAAAAGGCAGAAAAAACAGAGATATTAGTTATAAGGAGAGATTTCTAAAAACTTCAAGTTACAAAGATTTTTAGAATTGGAATACTAAACTCGCTTAAAGATTTCCACGAGACTATTCTATTTAAATTTTACTCCTCATGGAACTGTGAGCTACTACTTCATTCCTGATAACCTTGGAAATAAACTCACTGGCGAAATTGAATAGAGCTTCATAAATAAGGTTTAGATACTATTCACGCAATTATGTGACCCAAAGTCTTAAAATAAATATATTGATAAGTTGAATAATGGAGCTGGAATAACTCTCCCTATTTCGTTTCACAAAGTGTAAGTTTAGTAGATTCTTCTTATACCTATATTTAGCACTTGCTGTTTGGAAAGAACCAATCAATCTTGGCTGAGAGATTATTCCGCTATCTTGAGTTGAAGCAAAATTAATTTAACGAGGCGTACAGCAAGAACTATAATAATTCAAACCCCTACATTTCTCACTCTACTTCTCACATAGATTACCAGGCCTTCCTAGCCTTTTGCTTTGACTGCCAAAGAAATGTAAGATTCATCTCAATTTGTGAAATATTATAAAGACGAGAGTGCCATTTGATTGCTGGAATATATCATTCTGGCTATATGCATAGCAAGATCCCTCTCATTAAGTGATTGTGTGCAAGGACTTGCTCAAACTCACAGCATCTGAAAATTGGAATTTGGCTTGCCCTAACTTTGAAACTGAAATTAACACGCTCAAATACTAATTCCTATTTATGATTAGCTCTTGGGCTATATTTTAGCCAAAGGGAAGCTGAGCAAGAAAGATCTGGGTTCGGCTGTAACATCAGGCGAAGGAAGAATATTCAACATTGAAAACCACATGAAGATTAATCTCTTAATTTATCGTTTTTTTTACCTTTTTCTCTTCACTTACAAGGAAATAATGAAGGAGAAGTTTGGAGACTGTTGCAAACCACCCTTGCTACAGATTATCTCCAAGCATTTTGATCAGGTCACTGAATCTATAATAAAGTATGACGAGCAAGTTTAGCAACCACAGCCTCCTCAGAATAATTTAGTAAATGTCTCTTCCCACAAATGTGTGAACTTTCATTCTATTTCTTACTACTTAAACGTCTAAATAGCTGCATATGAAGTGTTCTCATAGACAAAAATTTTTTAAGTTAAATCAAAGCTCAAACACCATGGCTTCATAAAAATCTTTGTAGGTGAATTTTCCATCCTTGTCTCCATCAAGCTCCATAAACATCTCTATAGCGACATCCCTATCTATAGTTACTAGATCTTCGCTCTGCCCTCCAGGCATAAATCTATCAAAATGTTCATAATAGTCCTTAATCGTTAGGTAACCTTTCTCTTTTCCACCTAATAACTCCCAAGCTGAATTAATCATGTCAGCTTGATTTGCATATTAAGTAGAGTGAAATTGCATTACTCTAATAAGAAATAAGTAATTAAGATATTGCAAGCTATGCATAGTACTTGATGAAGTAGGGTAAGATTATGAGGCCTGCTTCTCATGAACCTATTATAGATAGAGTGTCATAAGCTAGGTAAATTTCTAGAGTGTGATTTTAAACTCAAGACTAGAAGAGTTTTACTCAAGGCCTATGAATTACTTAGCCAAGGCAATATCTTGCTTTGAGGGTTTCATCCCAATCAAGAAAATAAAGGCGCATTTGAATTCAAGCTTTGAGAGGAACCTCTTACCTTCGAAATCATATTTCTCAAAAGCTTTTGCTAACTGCTTAAGCTGATTTTCATAAGCAAATTATTGCTATTTTGAGGATGAGGACTGCTAATTACTTCTATTGAATTAGTTTGTAGCATTTATGGGATACTATGGCTATAAATTTCGATTATTAATTGAGCTTTGAGGAACCTAAGTTGATTTAGGTGGTAGCTATCTTCCAAAAGATTATTGGAATGGATTTTAGCTAATAGATGATTATATAGAGTGTGCAGCCATCATATTCTAATTATTCATGTATGAGTTTTGTTGTTAATAAACTTATTGATGGATATACCTTTAATCCTAGTTCTGGCTTTGCAAGAAGTCCTTGTTTAGGATAATAGGAGGGAGTTTATTAAAGAAGTTAATTTTATAAGGCAGCATAATTATTTTGAGTATTGCTTAATAGTGGTGGTTAGTGGAGGGAACTTGCTTCTGATAAACATTCTGAGCTTGAGTTAATATTGATTCCTCTTGGCAAAACTGGCTTTTATAATAATTGGTCAAGCATTCTTTTAGTGTCACTATTATTGCTCATAATTATAGCTGTTTATATTTTTTAATGAATTAAATTAAATTAATTTAATCATCTTTGGTTCAAATTTTTAGTTTTAAATAATTCTTGTAAAAAATTTTATGAGCTTTTTATTTTTTTCAAAAATCTTGCAATTGTAATAAATGAATGTTCTTTTTTTCAAAAATTTATATAGAGAATTGAAATGAAGCGATAATATCTTTAGTTTAAAATGAGAAAATTTAAATTTAATTGATTTACTTTAATTAATTATGATTTAAAATCCTCTAACAATTTTAACCGCATTAGCAGTAAAAATTTACAATTAATTCTGTCATTTTATTAAAAGTTTCTACTTCTTCAGAAAGTTTGTTATGAGAAGAGTCAATTTATACAAATCTTTAACACAGGATAATTAAACAAATTAATTAAAAATAGAATTTTCTGACATTTCAATACCTTAACAAATTAATTTTATTCTCCCTCCGCAAAAGAATACAATTAAAAAAATAGGAAAAAAATAGAAGCAGATCTAAACCTTATTTTAGATGCTGAAGCATTTATACTTTATAATTCATAGAATTTTTGAATTAATCCTATTTATATTTGTGTCCATTTCATTAATTTTCCTTATTTGATCCCTCATTTGATCTACTGGCTATTGTTCATGAATCGAAGTGGGTAAGAATGAATTTATAAATAAATTTATTCACAATACTATTTTAATTTGAGTTATTGTTGTTCCCATATGAATTTTTTATGATGATCTCCTACTAAAAATCCTATGAGTTTCTAATCTAGTTATCACTCTACATTTGTTAGCTTGTTTCTTCAAAATAGTTAGGTGGAGAAGAGAACTCCTCTTGCTGATATTAATTTTAAGCCATCATTAGATTATTTTAAATTTGAATTGAAAAGTTTTAAAAAGAGGGTCTAAGTTTTTTGAGAAAATAAATTTTTTGGGTTTAAAATGCCTATTTTTGAGGAGATGGGGGATTTTGACGACCTCAAGATGGAAGTAAGTTAACATCACCAAAATGTGCAACAGAGTGTGAATTTTTCTCTACTTTCAAACTATTCAAAACTTATTGGGATTTGAATATGCTTAAGTTACAGCTAAACAATAAGCGAAGAAAACATTTCTTAAATATTCTGATGCTAAATATAATGATAGTTCTTGATGAAGTTGTAGTCGCAGGACTATGTTGGAGCGCAGGCCATTCAGAAGTAACTGCTCAAATTGCAGCCCCAGAACAAGCTAATCTAAGAATTCAACTCACTCCTGCCAGATGAGGTTGCAGCTTAAAGGGAAGCAGCAACTGGAGCACAGGAAGAAGAGGAATACTACGATGAAGAGGAGGGAGAGGAAGAGGGAGCCGAACCAGAAGAAGCAGAGGAAGAAGAGGAGGAATAAAAAGCTACTTAACAATAAGAGGAAGAAAAATCGGCTCCAGCAAGAGTAAGAGCGGAGGGAGAAGAAAGTGAAGAGTCAGATGAGGATGCATATGGAGAAGAGGACTATGATGAGGAGGGAAGGTACATTTGGGGGAAGGAGGGAACTGAGTGGGACTATTACTACCGAGAAGACAAGGAAGCTCATGAGAGAGGAGACCCAATCCACCCTTCAGTCATCAACACCAAGCCAATCAGAAATACTGAACTCTAAGCTACGCTCGACGATGGAGAAGCAGCAAGCACTGCTTCAACTTCTGCCAGCACAACTAATGGAGGAGTTTATAAGACTACTAACAAAATTAAATAAAATTCAATATAATATGGATATAAATTTGGATAATTTATTTTAAATTTTACCGAAAAAACAAAAGAAGTTTGCAGGAAATATCGAATTACTCTCGTATAAATTTATAAATTCATGTAACCATAAAATTCCTGTAAGTATACATTTTTATTTAAGACTAAGAAGAAGGCACCAAATGGAAATTCTTGGAAACCAAAATGAAGAAAGAAGATAAAATCTAAAACTTTGTTTTAATGCAATTACTATCAGAATTGATGTATCTAGATTTGCATTCTTTATGAATATGTGAGTCATTAAGTAGAGTTGGAATTGAAGATTAATGGACAGACCAAGCAGAAAGATATCACTGGCAACATGCACTTTAAAATCCATGAGCAGCTGGAGTATATCACTCGCTACTCAACTCTAGAAGCGGGAGATATCCTCATGACTGGAACTCCAGAAGGACTGGGGCCAGTTCATGAGGGAGACAAATTAGAAGCCACTCTCACTTACAAGGGAAAGCAACTAGCAGCCATCACAGATCTTATTTAAAAAGCAAAGCATTGAACTCTATCGATTTATTTACAAAAAATGTTAATTTTCTTTAGATTTCTATATCTTCCAGGAGTTAACATAAATTACACTTTTCAATCAGGTTATTAGGACATTATATAACAATACCTCTTTTAAAAGAATTAAGCGTACCTCATTTATAAAAATTGTGATAACATAAAGGAAATTTATCGTAAATTCACTGAGGACTGTGTAAAAGAACTATCTAGAATTAAGAACCCCCCTTAGATTTTGCTTGACGTCGCCTTGCCTTTTCTGCAGCTTGTGTTTTAATCTAAAATTGTTGAGAGGTCTTAGATTTCATGGCAAAGCTTTTAAGATAGCTGTAGAGTTTTCTCAAATTTCAAAGATGCGCTTTACAATTTTGTATTACTTTATAGAAAGGTATTTTAATTTTGTGCCTGAAGATATGAATCCTGATCTGCTGCAAGTGCTGATGCCTCTATGGAAGAATCAAGGCTCTTTAGTTATGAAGGTGACTAAACTTACTAGCAAGGGTGGAGCTAAATTGCTTTTGGAATTCATTTGCGCTAGTGTGGAGTACAAACTAAAAAAAGACATTCTTAACTAGAGTCTTATATAAAGAATTTAACTGCTTATAATTTATGTGGAGTCAAGATTTCACACTCACGCAGCAATAAGGAAAGCAAGAACTGATAGAGAGTGAGAAGCTAGAGATTGAGTTCAAACTAGCTCAACTTAAAGAGCAGTTGCAAGAAATAGAGCAATACATTCAAAGCTTAGAACAAGAATAAAAAATTGCTGAAGAGCAAACAAGATTGCCTAATAAAGGGTAAAGAGAAAGAATAGCTAAGAGTACAAGCAGAGAAAGGATTAGAGATCTTTCCAAGGAAATAGTTGCAAGACTCCACTTAGCTGAGAATTATGAAGTACTCATTGACTCTACAATTGAAAAAGATCAACCAAAGACAATTCTCAAGTAAAATATTTGTGTTCAAATCTCTTATATCAAGATAAATCTATTCACTTTACAAGAAAGATGTGCATCGAAGGAGTTTCAACCATTTACAAAGCTTCCAATAAAATACGTAAAACACTCTCAACCCTTCTATCATGGGCTTTCAAAAAAAAGTATCAAAGTTTTGTCCAGCCATCTCAAAGCAATCAGATTAATTTAGGGAAAGCTTCTAGAGCTTGAACTCTCTTTAACAGAGACAGTTTTAATCCAATCAGAAAAAGAATTATCCCCTAGCTAATTCTTAACAAAAATAAGATTTAGATGGTTCTACTGATCAGCTACTTAATCAAAATGGCAACAGGTAAAACAATTCTCAATTGAACTTACCTTAAAGTTTCTAAAGAGAGAGAAACGAAGCTATTTAACAACCTAAATGGTAATATGACTAAAATTTTGGAGAAGTGGGTGGGACTTTTGATTAGTATAGTTTGAGTAATCATCAAATGAATTTCAATCCTATGTAAACTTCAATTTCGCCATCAAGTTAGCCTGGCTAAATTGGCAACCTTAATTTGAGTTAGAGCTTTGGAAACCTTAGAATTCCATTTTCTTAGAACAGAAATGATTAGAGCAGCAATAGCTAAAATCACATTTACTCATCGATTAGTATAGCAAATAACAGATAGAGCTTGATCTCATAGCAAAGTGCCTCACTAATTTAACCTAATCTAACTTCTTTAAATCAGAGATAAACGAATAAAGAAGAAGAGGGCACTATCTAATTCACAAGACCTGCCAATAATGGAACTATTTTAGTCGAACCAAAGTAAAAGCTAATTTAATCAGCAGGGAAAGTAAATACCGCTCTTACCAGATGCACAACTTAGTGGGTTCATTTAGCGCAGCTGGTAACATTTCTTAAGAAGGAGTGAATTTACTAAATATTGATAAGATGAGTTAGGGAACGACAGGAAGTCTCATCTAAATAAGTACCAGGGAAGTTTTAAGTCCAGGATAGCCCTAATTATCCAAATTTAGCGGAAATAGAAGAGAAATCATAGCTATAGAGGAGACTCCAGGTTCTGTTATTCCTAAGAACACTTATAATAAACTTGATTAGGATCTCGTAAACTCAAAGAGCTTTGCGAACTATCAAAGTGAATTATAAAACCAATCTTTAGCTTTCGAAGGAAATTTCAGTAGAACTTTCCAAAATAACCCTAATAAGGAGAAAAGTGTTTCATCTTAAAAGCCTACGCCTTATATTGCGATAAGCGACATGTTTAATTCATTTACTCAAAGATAAAATGCAAAGACGCCTGATATCTCTAAATAGTCATATGTTTCAGCTCTTATTCAGCCAACTAATAGATACAAAAAAGTGTTTGAACTTAATGAAAATGAGGAACAAGCTCATCAAAGCTTGAAGAATAAAAAGTAGAGCGTCTAAATTATTCCTAATGCACCACCTCCTCTTTATGTAAGTTTCTTTACAAGTTTAATTAGTGATTTAGAGTCTGATACCAATGAGGAAAGACAATTAAAATACAAATAACCACATCTTAATAAGTGAGGCAAGTTCATCACCTAAAATCTTACAAAGTTCGAAAGCCAATCATGATAATTTATATAATGGGCTGCTATAATCAATTTAGTCAAAGAATAGTTTAGGTCACTCTGCCTCAAAACCTTAACCCTCCTCAAGTTCTAGTTAACCTAAAATGCCACAATCAAGTTAGAAAGACAAGTTAAGAAACACATTTGTAAATGAATTCAATATTGGGAATGCGAAATCTCCTTAAGTTAATCTCGACTCTAAAGCTATCTTAATACAGTCAAGTTCAAAGGAAAACTTAGTCTATCAACCACTTCAAAAGAGCAAAGTACAAAGTTTTAATAAGCAGACATAAAATCTGTTGTATCAAGATTCGAAAGGTACCAAGTCCTATCAGCAAGTTAAAGGAGTAATTATGGAATAGAGTAAGAAATATAGACTTTAATTATAATCCTTAGGTGAGGACGAGATACTGAACAATGACTAAATGCAATCGAGAGAGTAAGCATTATAGTTTTAAATGTTAACTATAGAATTGATGAAATGCAAGATGCATTCACACAGGAAAGAGCACACTCTGCTTTTGATATGATGAGTACTTGTAAAACTCGCTTCAAAAAGTTCTTTTGCTGATTAAAGGTTATAATTTTCCCTTATCTTATATCAATTCTAAAGTTAATATATTTTTCATTTAATTATGGATTAAAAATTCGATTCTTAATCTACAATTTAAAAATTATCAAAATTAGGCCTCTTGTTTAAATGAGATATTTATTCATTTTGATAAAGGAAGACTTAGCTCAGTTTAATTGAATTCAAATTGCTTTTAAATATAATCAACAACTACTAGAAATATATCTGATTCTTGATATTTATTTATCATTGTAAATGAAGGAAGCAATCAAACAACAACTCTCAAACTTAAACTAAAATATTCTTACTCATTTCACCTCAAATTCCTCCAAACCCTTGCCTTCCTAGAACAGAGAAAAGTAACAACTCTAACCCATTTAAAACAAATAAAAGGAATAATTGAATTCCAGTAAAAACTAATTAAAAAACCAATCTTATACCTAAATCCTTTAGCCATAGAATGCATAAAAATTTAACATTAATCCATAAGCTATTTTAGTTCATATCTAGATATATATTTTAATTTGCTAAGCTAGCAATACTGAAAATGGCAATTTAAAATAGTAGCAATAGTTTGTAAACATAAAATCTCCCTAACATATTAAGAAAATGCCTAAATTTGTAGCAGATTAGGACAGTGAAGAAGATAAAGAGCAACAATAAAATATACAAAGGTATTAAAACTTTAAAACGAGTAAGCACCATATAGAGGGGGGAATTTACATGAAATACAACTAAGAATAGTAAAGTAGCTACTCAGATAAATCTGATCGAATGAGTAGCTATGGAGAAGAAAATGATGAGAGTAGAGTTCAAAGAATTTAAAGTAGCACTAGGATATCTAACTTTCATGCAAGCCAAGCTTAAAGACAAGCAATCAACAATCCTGACACCCATATTCAGAAAAGCTCCTCATAGAATAGACTATTAGTGAATAGTTTCGCCAGTAGATAAAATTAGAACTAGAATTCTGCAGCCAAGCCTAGTCCTTAGTCAGACAATTAAGGTTAATAGAAAAGTTTCATTGCAATTGGAAACCAAAACATTCAACAGAAGATCAACTAAAAACAAATGCAACAAAGCAAGTCATCCAATTTCTTGCTAGGGTAAAATCTAAATAGAAATCTTGTGTCTCAGCAATAATCAAGATTACCTTTAGCTGAGGATATAAGGAAAAATATCCTTCAAAAAGAAGAAGCTGATATAGTTAGGGCTAGCACACAATAGAGATTCTACGAGTCTCAAAAAAGTCGAGAAAGAGAAGGAATTTCCTTTCCAAATGCTCACTAAGCCTATTTATTGGGGAGCTTTAACTCAATTTAAGGAGGTGGAGATGCATAAACAAGCAATCTTCATAACTTCCATTTGAATCATTCACTTACCCAGGCAACATCTGCAACTGCGAATCCAAGATTAATGATGTCTAGTTCAGCTGCCAAAAGCAATCCAATGGCAGCTACTTTTGCAAGTGCCCAAAGTAGGAAAAGTCAAGAGAGACTTTTAACTATTCTTGAGGAAAATGCCTCAATTATTCTTCAGAAGGAAAAAGCTAGGGTAAGAATTACTTTTCGATGAATAGTTTTTAGGTTGAAAGATTGATCAAGAAGAAAGAAGAGGTATTAGTAAAAGCTCAATTAACTCTTTCTACAATAAATAATGAAGTCAAAATGACGCTTTAATAAATTGGTAAATAGGCTTTTAAATTAACCTATTTTAGAGTTCTTTCAAACTGAATGCGACAGAGCTATGGATAACATAAAGCATATAGAGAATTCTTGTAGAAATTTGATTGCATTTTCTAGAAAATAATAGATTTAAAAATGAAAAGGCATCTAAAATTAACCCTCTTATTGTCTATATTTCTTTCAAAATGGTCTCTTGGAATGACTATTACAGATTCATTAGAATTGATTCAGACTTTTGGGTCTAAGTAAACAGTAAGTAAATGAAAGAGTTATAAGAGGATTATAAATAGTTGGACAAAGGTTTGATGCAAAGCAAGAGAAGAGGTTGCTCAATTGAAGATGGACCTTAATGCTTTGGACTGAATAAGCATACTTATAATCCTGATTCTCTGCAACTCTCTTCAACTTTGAATACTCAAGATATAAACCTTGCTCTCACCTATCATGAAATGTATGTTCACGAGCAAGGAGATATGGCAGGTATGAATTATAGATGGCCTAATAATTTTATTTCAGCTTTGACTGCAGAGCTAAAGAAAAAGTCTTCAGACCTATCCCATATGGTCGGGATTTTACTTGGTGAGGAATCCTACACATTCGCTCTCACTTTTAAAGCGTATAATGAAATATCTGGAGGGAAAAGTTTCGGGAAGCAGATTCTCATTGATAGAGTACTTGAGGCTGGATTCGGTTAAAACAAAATTATTTTCCTAGAGTTCCTAACTCCTGTATTTTATAATGTCAATTTAAGTTAAAGAGTTGAGTATTTCTTTCGCAAAATCATGAGTAAGGCTTATTGAATTATCTAATTTCATTTATTACTTCAACACGTGTTGATTGGTTAATGTTTTATGTATTATTTTAGCGAGGAGCTTGTAAATGAAACTGCAATAATAGACAGGAAAGATGCAGATGAGAATTTCTATCCTAATGGAACATTCGGCTACAACTAGCTCTCTCCGGTTATCATCAAATTCAAAAGACCGGTTCAGCTAAAGTACTTATATCTTAAGTAACATAGAGCACCTTCTTACTATCTCAAGAAAAGTTTAATAACATACATTAATTAATCTCTAATATGTTTTGGGTAGTTCGAAATTAGTGCATCTCTAGATAATTAGAAAGTGTTGTACACCTAAACCGTTCTCTATAATTATGTGTGGAAGAGACTTCAACCTGCAGAGCCAATAGTTATAGATACTTTGGTAATTCCACATGGAGCTGATTTTGACAGTGTTGTGGTTCATGTTGATAACCTACACTAGTTCTACTTCAACTTTAAAACCCCATTCCTTAAATTGTTATATATTTATCTATTATAATAAATAATCACTTTTTCACTGCAAAAGCTTCTGTAAAACTGATTTCTACAGACTTCAATGGTTCAAAGCGATCAGGTTTCCAAATGTTGTCTTTCCAAAATTAGTTGAGGAATTTTGAGGTTTTAATATTGTCTTCTTTGAACTACTTGAGTACTTTTTCTGTAAAGAAATTCTCAGTATTGCATTCCTTTTCATAGTTTCTATGCTTAATTAACTAAGCAACGCTACAATATATGTCAAGTTTTCAAATTTATATTACTTTAAAGAGGCATCAAATTCCTAGTTGGCGTCAAGTATTTTGTTATAGAATAATCTATCCTCTTCGATATCTTCTAAGAACTTGAGCGCATGAATCATTGTCTCGTTTGACTTTGTGATTTTCCTCATTCTAAAACAATCAAATTCATATTGATCATAAATAAAAGTGAAGAGGATTTGTATTATAAGTTTAGAGTATTTATATGGGTGAGAAGAGCACAACTTATTTTAACTCTTTCATTCGATGAATGCGAGAATTTAAAATTGCAGCTCAAAGTTGAAAGGTTACAAATTTAAAAGACTAAAATATGACTTCTTATTCAAGATAACTAGAAATTTAATTTTAATTTCTAATTAATTAATATAAATACTATGCTTACTTCTTTATTTGTTGTAGTTTTCTCTCAGTTTCTTTAGGATCACCCTCCTTGTGACACTACTGGACTATCTGTAGCATAGCATTTCTATTGTTGTATAATCTTCGCTTGTTCAACTCTTCTAACATTTTCCTATCCCTACTAAGCTTATCAAATGAGGCTCTGTTGTTTCTGAGTGTTGGAAGTCTGGATGTGAGAAAGAAATTCTCAATGTCATCATTACCCTATTCATCTTTTTGATTTTACTCATCCTAAAAAACTTAAGTTGAAGAGCTGAGTATAGAACGCTAGAATTTGTTAGAATTGTAAGTCTAAGATCTTTGATGATTAGCGATTGCTCTATTTCTCGAAATTACAGACTTATTTGTAAAGATGGAAGCTTGGTGTTAAGAGTCTATTTAAGTAGAAGGTTAGTTGAGACTTATGCAATCCTGACGAGCTGATAATTTTGCCTTTAAAATACTCATCGAGAACTTCTGCTTAAAATCCTACTTAATCTCTTTCATTTAAGTGCTCTTAGTCTAAACTTTCTCTTTAGCATTCACTATTTATAAGTGTTAATCTTTCTTATCTTAGACTGTCTTCCTTGGGTCGTCTAGTAATTCTCCAAGCATTAACTTTAAACAAAAAAATTAGGTACATCTTAAAACTTTAATTACACTCCTTCTTTTAATTCCTGCTCTTGAATGTTGCCTGCAATCTAAGATGAGCTATCCTCATTTAAATTCCTTATTCCTCCAATTTCATTAGAATACTTATCGGTCTAACTTCCATCTCCCAATTCAAAAGAAGTAGATCTCTAATTGAACAAACTGCTTTCTTAATTATTTAACGTTTTTCTCTTTAATTTTTCTAACATTCGTTATCGCATGCTTATATCCTTAGCTTCTTCCTTTGAAAATATGCCAATAGAAACTACAATATACCATTAAAATATACCAGGCAATGATCTCTACAGCAGCTAATTTTTAATTCTGACTTGTCTTTACTCTGCTGGACTCATTTCTGCCAAGGACTCAGTTAAAGGTTTAGATAGTTTCTTCTTTTTATTTTTAGAAGTTTGATTTTCCTTGCTGATAGACTATCGAAGAGCTTCTCTCTCCTCCTCTTCTCCTCTCATCTTGTGTCGATTGAGCTCTCTTTCTCCAATTTTAGTGAAGTCATTGATGAATCTATTGTAGAGAACATTTGCCTTTAACTCTCTCCTGTGTTTATCAAGTTCTTACTTTACTTGTCTCTACTTAACTTGAAAGTCATAGTCGAGGAGTGGAGTATTCTTAGCATTTAAATCGCCAGTATTTTGGTTCTTATTTGAGGATAGGGGGAGGGACGGAAGTGCACACCACCTAAATATAAATAAAATGTCAAGAAAAGTGCCCATGCAGTGTCAAAATCAACTAAAAATGCCAAAAATTAAGTGATTTGGCATGTAAAATTTCCAAGTGGATCATTATTACGAATTTCAGATTTTTATGATAAGTTCTAATTAATTATTTATTGAATTTAATATTTATGAAGATAATTTTTGATTATATTTTATTCCCCTTATGAAATTTTGAAAGCTAAAATTTCGTTATTTTTTGGCATTTTTAGACCACCTATACTGACTTTTTTCATAAATTTTATTTAAAAAAAGTGGAAGTTTGCATTTCCGTATCTCCTCCCTCTACTCGGATAATTTTAACTTGGAGTTCCTGAGTTGAATGTCATCAATATCTTTCATAATCAGGTTCATGCTCTGGTGAAATTTTTAGTCTGCTATCCTAATTAGAGGAAGTGGAGTTGTAATTCCTAGCTGCAGATTAAACTGGAGAAGCAGAGTTCTTAGGTGATTGCTAAACATTTTGAGCATAGAGTTCTCTGATTTGCTTTGTAAGCTTGAGCAGGTTTGGATCGAACTCTAGATGGTTGATATCTCTATACTTCAGTAAATTGCAAACGAATTCGGGATCCTGTTCTTCTCTTCAAGATGAAAGCCGCAGCTGCCGCCTCTGACTAAGTCCCAAATTTTGGAGTAGCTAAGAAGTATTTAAGCAATTTTCTCCATCCGCTTTCTTAATTATCTACTGCTTATTTATAATAAAACATATTATAATTTTGTAATATGCTTTCTCTCAAAATTAGTTTAAGCAGGACTTGGTTCTAATCATGAAGTTTGATATCTGCTGCGAGTATGACGGTGATATTAGCTTGCTTATTAATTTAGACCAGATCCATTTATTTTAATTTAACAATTTATTTTTAGCTGTGCAAAGTATAAAGAGATAAATTAATTTACCAATTTAAAAAGATAATTTATTATAAACAAACAGTGATTGAATTTGCTTGGTAAAACTTTTGCAGTTAAAGAAATCCATTAAATTTTGGTACAAAACTTATTAAATCACTAATCTTTCTTATGATGAAAGAAACTGAAGAATGTAAAGAAATTAAAAATATTATCTTTATGAACATAAGGATAAAGTTATCTTCAACTCAATTGATTCCCTTCTTTTGTAAATACTACTCCCAGTATTCTAAGTCATCTTAAGTCAACTCCTCCTCTTCTTATCCAGTAGTATAGTCTCCTGTAAACTCTCTCTCTAGTTATTCAATAAGTTCATCTGTTAATTCTCCTAAATCTTCATAGCCCATCAGCTTTCCTATCTTGTTCAGGCTATCTTTATTATCTTCTAGTACTTAATTATAATCACATCAATTTCTTAACTTTATAGACTTAAGACACTCCTTTTTCGAGTAACTGAAGTGTAAGTTCAGCCATGTCTTCCATTTATTCCACAACTCTTCGTTTTTCGGACTCTGAGAGATCATCAGTTGCCTCCATTCCCATCATCATTTCGATGTATGTCTGTTTAATATATTTTGAAATAATTTCATATAGATAGTTTATACTCATTCTTTTTTAACTATGCAAGTTATCTATCTCCTCCATCAATAGCATCAAGATACTCATCTCCTATTTATTATAGCTATATTATCTTGCTAGCATCAATCTAGTCCTCTAAGCCAAGTTGTTAGACTAGTTCTTTCAAAGTTTCAACATACTCTGCATCATCCGTGTTTCCTTGTTGATCAAAGTCTGCATGATAAGGCTGCTCGCCACCATTTTTATATTAAGAATCTTGATTAGAGTTCTGACTGGGTCTTTCACTCTGAGTTTCCTTTTGTAGTTATGACTTCTCTTCCATTCTTTGCTGCATGAAAGTTTATTCTTTGTCAGTTTGATCTTTCTTGAGCTTTTCAAGTCTCTCTCGCTCAGCATGCTTGACCTGCCCCATAGAATTCTCATCTACTTAATCCTTCACTCTGTCCAAGTCTCCTCTAGCTTCCATTAGTAAAGTTGCATGCAGCTATTTGGCCGAGGGACTGTTTGAATAAAAACTTTATGGAGGGTCGAAATGAAGGGCCAGGTATCTGCTCAGATAAATGGTTTCCCAGTCTAGTGCTCTTTCAAAGTCAAATTGGCTGAGAGCGTCCGCATACCTTGATAGAAAAAATATAAGAATCTAACTTATTTCTTTCTAGTCTCTTTCACTCAGAACTCCTCTGCTAGCTTAAAATATTGATAATTTATCTTCGATATCTTGATCATCTTCTTCTTCATCTGAATCTTCTAAGAATTGTTCTGGAGATACAGATACTTCCTACTATTCATCTCTATGCAGCCTCATTAGTGCTTCATATCTATCTTGAGTAGCACTATCAACAATGTTCTGCCTCGATTCAGCTGGCTCACTTTTACTTTTCCCTTTCTGCGATTCTTTTCCTTTAGGCTGCTCATTTTTGGATTTATCTTATCCCTTAGACTTCTTTTCCTGCTTTTATTGATTATTGCTTTTCTTGGTCTGCTCATTTTACTTTTTCTAAGTAGATTACTACTTATTGATCTTGCTCTTTTGTTCCCTTCCTCCTCTTGTTCTTGTTGAATAATTTTAGCATGAGTTTAGCTCATAGATTCTACTACTTCTTCAGCCATAGCTCTTACTTCTTTCTGAGCTCGAGAGTTCAGCTTTTCTTCGTCAGATAGTCCCACTATTAAGATTTCTATTACGAGGTCCACAGCTTGCTTTCTCAATTCCTTATACTCTAGTTTGTCTTTTCTCCGGAGAGCCTCTATCATGTCTTGCTCCAACCTTACAAACTCCCTGAGGATGTTCTTATTTATTTCTATCCCCATAGATCCTAAGTATGTCGATAATACTTCAGTAATCTGATGAGTATAGGCAGGATTTTACCCACCTTACTGATTATTCTCCACACCTTAAGCTTACTAAGGTCTTGCTACTTGCTCTTAATGCTGATTATTTGGTTGCTATGCTTATTAGTGGTTTAAAGTTTACCCCTTGTTTTAAAACATCTGCTCTTTCGCTTTAGCCTCGTGGCTCTTTTGATTGGATTGTTTGGAATCTTGTGCCTTCTGTTGCTTTGATTGTTGGTTCTTTTGCTTCTGCTACTACTTTTGTTGTTACTACTCCTTCTGCTGCTGTTAGTAGAACTACTTTAACTTTTCTTCCTCTTCCTTAATTCGTTGACGGTGGGCGGCTTCTGCCTCTTGCTACCGCTTAAGTGCATCCTCGTTTTCTTTCTGAATATCAGCAGTTATGAACACTTTCTCAATCATCATCACAGGCCGTGCTCGCAAACTCTACTACGCCAAGTAGAACTAAGCAGTAAAAAGCTGTTGATACCAATGTGATTTCAAGAAGAATTTAAATTCATCAAAGATTAAAATTTATTACACTATCTCTTTTGCAGTTTCAGTTCCTGTTGCTTCTTTGAGCACTTGGCACGCCCTGATTTCCGTACGCTCCTCCTTAAATAAGTATGAAAAAATTGTACTTAGTAGTATTAGTACTGCGGTTGTTAGAAGCCCTGGTTTGAAGCCTTGCTCGATGCCTAAATATTTTAGCCTCTGGACTCTTAGTAAGAGGACTGGCTATAATCATCATCTTCGTCAGAACCTTAATCGTCTTGGTCAGTGCCTGAGCTCTAGGAATCTTCATCTGAACCACTGATTAAATAAAAATCAAATTATAATTCACTGTAATCATCATCCCCTTGAGTCTTTGACTTCTTTTCCTCATCCTCTTCTTCTGAATACTGCGAATCAGAAATATCGTCGTGTCCTCTTGATTAAGAAGCATTTTCTCTTTGGTTTGGAGCCTCATTGTATCTTGGATTAACTGCTAGAGGGTAGTCGTACTATCCTGGAGCATTGCTATTCTGATATGGCTGATATCCTCCTTGAGATTATAATAAGCAGAAAGAATTAATGAGGTGGCTAGAAGCGAGTTGCAGGAGGATAGTTGTAGATGTTAGACTGGGAGGGCTGTTCTTGTCCACCGTAAGGCGATTAACCTTTAAGGTTCTGTAACTCAGTTGGAGGTGTGTAGTTACTGAGGTCGGAATCGTTTTCCTCTTCTATAGGGTAGTTTCTGTTTACAAAATTATATGATTCTGCCCTAGCCTCTATTAGAGTTCTTGAGTCTTTCTTATTGCTGACTGGTGTCTACTTCCTTCTGATCTGAGCCAATAGGGTTCTAAAGAGTGTAAGTGTAGGAGTTAGATTCGGCCAGTCTTTTGAGGTCTCTATCTCTATGGCTGGTTGGCTTCTCAGTCATTTGATAAGTGCCTACCCAATTGCCAGCATCATCCTATCTTTATCCTCTGTTACTCGGTTGCTAATTGATTCTACTCTCTCTGTCATTTCTTCCATAAGGTTAGGCTGGATAGTTAGAGAGGTAACTCTAATTCGGCTACTGATTCACCATGAAGGGATTCGCTCAAATATAAGTAATAAAAATCGCTCTCGTTCCTTGAGGATAGTAAGTGGACATATCTCCCATCCTTTGAGTAATGTTTTGAGGATTGAAGGCTCCTGTTCCGCTCATAGAAGATGAGTTTAGAACTTCTCCCGTTGAAGATTGAGGATACGCTTGAACGTTGTAAAAAGTTTACTTAAAATACTGCAATTAATGAGATTGTTCTGATAAGGAGGATAGCCTCCTTGATTCTAGTTCTATGGTCCTTAGTTTGCATTTAAAAATTAGCTACACATGATATATTGCAAAAGGATGTCTGGAATATCTGCTTTAGTCTGCAGGATTTTCACTTGGTCTGTGGTATCTTGACTAATCAAAGCCATCTGATCTGAATAGAACTTAGTCCTCAACCGCACTGCTGTCGTTCTAGCCAGGGTAATAAGAGTTTCCATTTAAGAAAGACGGCAACATATATTTTTCAATGAAGATATTGAATTAATTGCCTCTCTCTCCATTTCCAAATCTAGTCTAGTTTTAGGTTTTGATCATAGATGGCTCGGTTGTGCCAATATTTTGCTAGCCCCCTGTGTTTCCAAATCCTAGAGTTTATCTATCAGGAGAAGAGTCAGTGTAATTAGACTTGATAGGGCTACTTATCAATCCATGCGTTATCTCTCCCTTCTCAAAGCCACTGTTAGTCTACTCTAAGTTATTGTAATTGTTCCTTCCTGGAGCTCTAGCTTATTATGGACCACTCTTTAAATTATGCATAAGTAATCTTGGGGTAGTCATAATAAGTTGAGGGCCTTGATGGGTGAGGGGCTCCATAGAAATTCTAACCTGTGCTTCTGTTGTTAGACATATTAAGATTTTCAATGCTTGATGGCCACTATCCTTAGGTGTTTCTCATTGAGAACTAGTCGGTCTGGTGCTCTGAAGGAGGGTAGTTAATAAAATTAGTCCTCTAATTTTACAAATGTAGTTGTTGTAAGTTTGCTGCTACTGGGGATGATAGTTTGAATTTGATGATTGGCCTGGTCTAAATTGACTCGAGCTAAGATGATGATTGCTTGGCTCGGACTGTTACTGAGGAGGTCTGTATCTAAGCTGTTAGCCATTTGAGTAATTTTCATTCGGGTGATGCTCTTTCAAGGGAGAGTTCCTTCTCCTCAGAGATGCTCCGTAGGCAGGAGGCTACTAAGCTCAATTTAAGATCCATATAAAAAGTTAAAGGGATGCTCTGATGTTAGGATTCTCTCTATCATTTACCTGGCTGCTATAGTAATCTGGGCGAGGTCCTTTTGTGTATATATGAGGATCAATTTTATCTCATTGTTTGAGGCATGACTAGGTTAATTGAATCTATCTGAAGGGTTGGAATGACTGTGAGGATAATTTTGCTGCCTTTTTTCATTATGAATGCGCTTATGGTAAGCAATCTAGTTGTGTATTTTAGACTAAACATGGTTATATTTGGGTTTTGGCATACTATGGCTATTTTAGCGACCATAGTTTGCTAAATTAGCTGTCTAGGGGCGTAGAGTGCGTGGTGGGTCCTTTCTCTTTTCCGCTTTCATAATAAAGATGAACGAAATGAAAATGCTGAAATTAATTCTTAGTAGGTCTGCTGAAGTTATTATGGTTTTACTTAGTTCTATCATTAAAAATATTTATCCTTGGGGGGACTAAAACTTAACATGACCCCACCTTATCCTCCTCTCATCATTCCTCCAGTGTTTTCATCATCATATGCTCTCTACTTTTAATTATAGAAACAGAACTATACTTGAGTTGCTAATGAGAGTGCTGCAAATTAGTTTGAGAAGGATATTAACCTCTGTCCAGATTGTTTCTCTGCCCATCAAATAAATAATTATTATCCATCCATGTAACCACTCTCGTAATAGGCGTTATTGTGGTGAGGTCTATTTTAATTTCTAGTGATCTCTGCTTACGAAGGGGGTCCTACATAGCTCATGGGGATGTTTGTGGCTCCAGGGTTAGGATTTCTCAAAGGACTGTACTTTGGAGCGTTTTTATTGCTTTATTAAAGCATATACACAAAATAAGAACTTGTGTACGCATATGAGGGAGACTAAAATACGAATATATATAAGTTAGACGCATCTTGCCTGTTTGAACTTGATTTCAACTGCTGTTGATATAGCTAAGGGTTTCTAGAGTTGGAGTCCTTATTTCTCTTCTTATTTTCTTGAGCTTCTCTCAGCTTTCGTTCGAGCGTGTCTTCAGATGGTTTTCCTCCTGCACCTGACCCAACTCTCTAATTAACTACGTGGATCTCTTTCGGGTGGGCTCCTCCTATTCTCGCATCATTAGACTTTTAAAAATAGTTAGTCAAACTATTTACAAAGAAGATTAAACTTGTCTCTTCGTTTGATTTCTTTTTCGAAATCGCTATCCTCACCCCACCAAGGAGGATAGATGAGTGGATTTAGGCTGCTTGCTCTTGGCTTTTGTTGCTTTTCAAGCTACCCAATTGGTTGTTCATCCTGCTAGAATCTACCTTATCTGTTCAGAGATCCTCCTTGGGCTGATTTGCCAGTATCTTCTCCTACTTATGGTTTCCTCCATGATGAAGGTGGCTTCTATGCCTTGGGCTTTTGCTGGTACTCTGTCACTTGAGGAGGTACTGTATTCTACTTTGGTTTGTTTTGATTTGGATAGAACCCTTGCTAGTTTTGAACGAACTGATTATTCTTAAGATAAATAGCTATATTAGGTAATTCTAAGGTAGTAGATGACTATTTTCAAGTGGAAGAGAAGCCTGACTTAATTACGACTGATTGAGCTGGCTCCCTTTGATAGAGCTTGCATTCAAGCTCTGTTCATGCTAGTTATTTCGTCCATTCTTTTTCTGCTACTTCTTTTCCTTTTTCTTTTGAGTCTTCTGTTCTAAGTTTCGTATCTGAGATTTAAATACTTCTTTAAATGATAAGATGTGGAGAGAGTGTTTTTAGGAATTAGATCTTCTGATACTGCCAAGTCAACTACATAGAATTAAATCAACACTAGTTCATTTCTCATTGTAACTTAGGCTGATAGAAACTTACCAACTATATCTTCTAGCTTTTAAACTGAAATTTGTCTCAAATCTCCACTGGTAATCTTGTTCAAGTATTGGATCCCAAGCATCACAGTTGCCTTGCTCACTCTATTCCATTGCTACTCTGAGAATAACTTCAAGTAGTCTCAATTATAATATATTGCTATGATTAGTTATAATTAATCTCTGATTGTCTTAGATCCGTAAAGTATTTCTTCTAAACCCATTCTATACTTCAAGATTAGCTTTGCAAATATCCTCCTCAAAATGCATCTTAATTCTCAGAATGGAAGAAGAAGTATGAAAAAGTATTACTTACTTTGTAAAGTTGGGGAGTTTTCCTTTTTATGAAGTTTATTTGAATTATTTAATTTCAAATCTTAATATCAACAGATAATTGAAAACTAAGACACTCTTTACTTCCTTATGGTTTCTAAAGCAATGTTAAGATTTAAGATTAGTATTGGATGACATAGATAATAGGATTATTGATTTGATTCTTTGCTTGAATATTTCAATCTTTGAATCTCTATATTTTGATGTTGTTGCTCTTCCTTCTCTTTGCTTGCTCTTTTTTCTCCTTCACTTCTTGCATCGAAGAAAAATCGATCATATTTAAATGTCTCTCTTCCTAGATATAATAAGTTGAAGAAACTTGAGCTGCTCCTGCATGCACAAAGGTTAATGACTACTGTGAAGACAGCTAATTGGAGGAGAGTCCTCCGCTTCTTTTGCCAGCTCTGATTTAGCTTTCATCCTCTGCTTGGAGTTAGGCAGAGGTGCTTTGGAATTGCTGAATCAATATTCTCTATATGTCTCTCCTGTTCTTGTTCTTAATAGAATTTGAAAATGTGCTGCCTACTTATTACAATACTCAATACTATTAAAATCATACTTGCTTTGACTGAGGATGAAAATGCTAGTAATTAGAGACATTAGCAGGCATATTAGAGCCATAGTTTTTGCTTGTAAAATTAGTCATATTGTTTATGCTTAAATTAATTTTTGATAATGTGGTATTTTTAAATGAAGATGCTATTTGAAAAGCTATGAGAATGAGAGGATTAGGGATCAGCAGCTGCAACACCCTTATAAAATGTACTTGAGAAAGTCTTATTGTGTGAAACTGTTTAAGTAGTTGGTTATTAGCTGCTGCTTTATGAATTAGAGTTTTTCATTAATTTTTGGCTCTGTCTTAAGTTTCCCATGGCAGTTCTTACCCTTAAATTTAAAATGCACTTCATATATAAATGAGTGGGATTAGAGGAAGTTGCATCAAAGCTTTTGTTCAAAAGCCTTTCATTATGCTGGTAGTTCTTAGAGGATTTAATTCCTCCTCCAAAGCCTAGTGAGCCAGGAGTTTGCCTAATTCTTGTACTGTCAGTGAAATCCATAATCTAATGTCTTTACTCTTCTCCAATGCCATTGGTTTAATCTAATGTCAATTTCTTTATAGGCTCATCCTATAGTAGTGCTTCCTTGTACCTTGCCTGCTAATCTTTTAGTGAGTCCTTAGAGTTTTTTAAACTTTAGAGAAGTCCAGCCTAGGCCATGAAATTATTTCTCGTAATTTCTTCTGCTTGCCTCCCTTCGAAATGATTGAATATGGATTCTTTGTTTAAGAAGCTGCTTATAATATGAGGGTCCTCTGCATTTTCTGTTGAAAGTTGCTCATGCTAACTATAAAAATATTCATGCTCAAGGTTTGGAATACCCTTTTGAGAGAATATTGATTTTCTCTGGGCGCTGCTATTAGTTTAGTATTGAAGATTTCTAGAATCATTCATTCCTAAGCTTTAATGATATTTAAAGTAGATTCACTCTTCAGATTTAATTTTAATAATGATCAAAACCCATTACTTGAGTCTAATTATTCAAGAAACGCTAATAAGCCTGTTTATTTTTCATAATCCCTCTTCCCTCATAGCTAGCAGTTTTTATTCTCCTATGCTTTTTGATTTGGAAGTTTGACTTAACTTGAATATCTGTCAATAGTTGTTGATCTTGGTTTTCTTTGAACTCATTCGATATCAAATTACTTGTATTATAGTAGTGATCAGTCTGTATGTATATTCCCCTTTTAAATTTAGAAACTCTTAAGTCTCTCAAGTTAGCAGCTTATCCCAAAGCTGTTTGCTTTAATCTGTCTAGATTTTATCTGAAGTTCTCATTTTTGCTAAACTCAAGGATATTAGGATCTACTCCTTGCCTCAGAAGAAGTCTCTTTAACATGAAATATTCTACTTCGTTCAGATTGCCAACAGCAGAAAAACATTTAATCAAATAAGTAACTCAATCTAATTCTCTATTCTTCTATAGAGCTTTCCTCTACTGAATCAAAAATTAAGTCAGCATTTTAAATCCCCATTTTCACCTCCTTTCAACTTGGAAGTTCTATTTTAATTTCTTTAGTTCTTACTTGTGTTACTCTGCTCACCAGAGGCCTCTAGTCTAAGCCTTAACATAAGCAAAATAATTTAAGAATATATTTCGAATGTTAATTAATTGCGAGAGTCCTTGCGTCTTGAGTTTTCCTTTACTTTTTATGGAGATCTTGTCCAATCCTTAATCTGTTCTAATCTTATTGAACGGTGCTTCCCCTGTGGCCCTTCTTGCTCTTTGACTTTTCCTATTATCTTGGATCGCTGTTGATTTTATCCCCTCTCTTTTGCTCATTTGAATCTAGTTAATTGATTTGCAATCCAGTAAACGAGAAATCTTCTCCCTATGGAATTAAACTATTTAGATTGGTAGCATCCAGTTCAGTCATGATCTCAACTGACTATTTTGGAACGAGATCATCTCCAGTTTGGACATGGTGATTCTTAGGAGGAGTACTCGGACCAGCCTAGCACTCTTCGTCTATCTTTGGTATAATCTAAAAGTCAGATTTCATCATTCATAATTTAATACTTCGTAATAGGTATTTATATCAACATTCATAAAAGGCTTGTAAATGACTTCCCTATCAAGATCAAATATCTCAGTCTGCACAAACTTTTCTCGCATATGCTCTTTAAGAACTCTACCCATGACTTTTAAATTTTTGTTTCCAACCTCATTCTTAACTTTCAATCTGAGCTGTTCTAGGCCTTGCATCGGGTTTTGCTGGAAAAATACCATTTGAGGGTTTGAGGCTACTGTTCGCTTGAAGAGAGTGTTAAGTCTGTCCATTTCCTTTTCAAGAAGTTCGATGTAATATCGCTACTCTTCAAACAGACTGTTTCGATGAGCTTGCTCCTGATCTGATACTCTCTACTTTGTTTGTGTATCTAGTAACTAAGTGGAGAGCTACTCAATTATTTGTTGCTAATGAGACACTAAGTTTTAGAGGTAAGACAAATTTAATACAATAGAGTAAGAGTTGCTAGAGTCAAGACCTTGACACTTTATTTTGAGTTGGGCATTTAGTTTGGTCTACTCTTGGCATTTCTCAAAACTTTGGTCTGCTCTCTTGCTGAAACTCTGAAACTAGTTGGGTCCTCTTGACTAATTGAATGTTAATTTCATACCTTGCTTTGTTTAGCTCTTCATTGTATTGCTTGGTGATTTACTCTTTGAAAGCCGGAGTGATTCCAAATTCTTCCTCTTAAATGCATTTTTGAATTTTTTTCACTCTGATTAAATGAGAGTTGGTTTGATTAAGGCATTGCAAATTTAAATTTGAATTAAGATACTCATCATCATCAACTGAATAAAGAAGCTTAATATCTCGCAGACAGTTCGAATAATTAAGGAGTCTGATAATAAACTCAAAACCTTTAGTATTAAGGCTTTATAGAAGTGAATATGTTTAATTTTGAATTCAAATGTCAAAAATGAAGAATTAAGAAAATTTCACAGCCTCTCATAACATAGTCCAGTAGTCTCATTAAAATAAAGCCCACTAATCGAAAAAATAACTACTAAGCCACATGGGATAAGCTTCTACTCTTAATGGAGCTAGCCTATTACCACTTGGCATGATCAGTGGAGGATCTCCACTGCAGAACAGCAAGTTAAGTCAAGGATTCTTCGGGAGGTCTCCTTAGCACACTACTAATAGCAGTAGCTCACTTACTCTAGAGCACCTCACAGCTAATCTTATATTTAAGATTGCTATTGATAGTTACTAAAAAGGAATAGTTTATGACATAGAGCTAGGGAGGAGGAGGAATACATATTTACAATCCAAAGCAGGGGAAAGAGCCTAACTCAAAAACTATTACCCTTTCCATTTTAATTAATAAAAAGATCAAGCATGAAGAGAACGGGAAAGCAAAATACTAAGATAAACCCACAAGAGAATGACAGATCAGAGTACGCACAAGCATACAAATAGCTTAATACTAAACCAAAAGCTAAAAAAGGTACTCTTTATTTGCTCAATATTTGTAGACAACAAAGCGGGATAATTTAATCAATTACCTTATTGATAGATATTATAAGATAGAATAAGGAGAATATATACACGGGAAATGTTTCAGTTCAGAGGTCACCGCTCTAGCTTAAGCCTGCAGATCAGAAATCGAGGAAGACATTCCGCCAGTCCACTGACGCCCGCTAACCAATTGCCAAATCTGTAAGTCTTCTAACAAATCTGGTGTTTCAAATTGGTTTATTTGCTCACAGCTAATTAATGTTTTAGAAACCGAAAAATCAAGCTTTGAGCAAAGCAAACAAAAACGGATTCGAAGGATCATAATCACCAGAACTATTGAGGAAGTAGGCTGAATCAGCCTTGAATACAGATTCTAAAATAATTGGATTATAGATATATTTTGCAAGAGAAATAAATTATAAAAAATTGTTATTTATAAAAATTTTGGAGACCAAATTATAATTTTTATTTTTTATAGTAAAATTTTACTTTCAAAACTTTGAGAATAGATTTTAGAATTATCATCTGGGAATACTTTTTTTATTTTGAATAAGTAACGCAAAATTTATTTATTAGTCCATATTTATTATAAAACCTCCACATTAAAATGAAGCAATTCCTCGTTTTAATTAATGAGGATCTTGAAATTCTTTAGCTTATTTTGCCTTTTGACAATCAATAAATCATTTATAATTTTAAACCCACCATTTATTTAGCTTGATTTCTATCTATATTCCAGCAATCGCAGCATCACTCAAGCAGCTAGTAGCCATAATTTTATAGAGATGGATTACAAAACACCCAATTTTTTTTTAAGTCAATTTTTTAAGCAATAATATCCCTTCTTCGATCTATCATAGATTCAGAATTCAATGGTAACACAAAATTTTAAAAGCTGAGTCAAAGATTAAAAATTAATCTATAACTCTATTTATTGAAAAGAAGCTAGCCAAGAAATTGAAGAAGACTTCTAAATCGAAAAACTTTGCCCACCTTTCACAGTACTTTGCTCATTAGTAAAACCAAAAAAGCAAACTGTCTCCTCTGGAATGAGACAACCTCTAAATAATCATAAATAGCAGGTGTTTGGCTAAAGCAATTAGATGATAGTTGGGTTTGGAGAAATCACAAATGCTGGTTCCTCGCCAACTCTCAGACAAAATTTGCTTAAACTATGATCTCAATAGCACATTCGAACCCGATGAGAGTAGAGCCTATAACATGCCTTTGTAATTACTCTAAGGAGGGTCTCCCCAAACTTCTGTCTATTTCAATGGCTCTCCTCCTCAGAAAAGGTCGAATTCCCAAATGAGGAAAATACCCAAAGGTATCTCTAATGGCAGAAGCCCCCAATCGACAGCTCCTAATACGTAGCAAAGTCCCGCCTATCTATGTAATTATAATATTATCAAAACTAGTCTTTACTCAATACGCAAAAGAAAGACAGCATCCAAAATAGTCTATTCCAGCATGAATCAATTCTTACTAAAGTTACATAAATTTTTTACTTATTAAAGTCAAAAGAGGCCAGTCTGCATCAAAGAAATCTACACTTAAGCATATTTAGCAAGCTGATTTATATTTATATTTTTGCTTATAGCTCTTCAGATGCAGACATTGAACTAAAAGCCTTCTTGGGGTCAAAATGAAATTGTATAAGGGACTAAATAGGGTTCTAAATAGCATTCTGAAACACAAAATTAGCTAAATATTGCAAATCTGCAATCGAATTTAGGTTAATCTTCTAAGTTAAGCAAGAGCAAATTCACTGCTGCTTCAAGCAGACACTAAAGTTAGGTCAAAACTACGAAGAAAAATGAGAAGAGCACCGCAAGAGAATCCTCACTTTAAGGAAGATTCTCTATTGGCAACTATTATTATAGGAATAGTCATGAAGTTTAATTTTAAATTCTTATAAAATTTATAAACAAAATTAAATTTATCATTAGTATGCAATTTATATCCATTAAGGAATAAGATACGTTTACTATAAGCTATTTTTAGAAAATAATTGTAATTTTATTAATTAAATTTTATTAATTATAAACTTAAATTCCAAAAATATTTGAGTTATAGTCTATTGACAGTACCACCCTTTAAAACAAAAGATCGCCCTAAGAATTTAAGCAAGAAAATACTGCCAAAGTTTTTAATCGTAAAAAGAGCAATCAATCCAAGAAAGGAGTAGGGCATGGTTCTTAGAAAAGAGGAGTTGATGACAACTAAAAAAGTCATTATGGACTAGGAAACTTGCAGATCTTTACTTCAAGTCAGGATGGGTCACCAGTCGAGAGAGCTCACTCTAAGTTTAGTGAGTAGGGAATATATCAAAACTTCGGACAGCTCACTCAACATACATCTAATTCTAACTCATTGAAGAGATCACTTGCTTATTAATGGATGAGGAGGTGTATTTTTATAATTATATAACCTTCTTCATCAAAGGAGAAGAAGCGAGCAGATAAACTCTTTCCAGTTTGGGCTGCAGCCTCTAGCAGATCCCAGTATCAATAAGAGAAAGACCTTTTTGAAAAAGAAAATAGAGAGGCCTCCATCGGTTGATCCTTCAAAATAAAGGGCCTATCACTAAGGCTTAAACTCATCTCAAGCCAAAGTAAAACCTTATAGCATCATTTTAGTAGCTTTTTCATAAGTGAGAAGTGAAGACCCTTACGATTAGAAAAATAGTAGGATTATTGCTTCGCCTCAGTAAGATTCCCACAACGCTATTCAAAGAGAAAATACACTCACTTAAGATTTATCAATCAAGATAGTCGACAAACCACCTGCCCATTAAGAAACTGAAGCTAAGGATTATTAAAAGCCCGCTACTTAAGAATCAGCCAAAATAGGAAGCCAAAGAGGAAAGTCTTCAAGCATGAAAACCATCAGACATGGTGAGTACGATTCTCAGAAACCTTACGATAGCAGCCAAATCTATTTTACACATACTCTCTTATTGATGGTGATGATTTGAATGAGAGTTGTTGTTTAGAAATAAACTAGAATTTTAATATAAAATGGCAAGTGGTGGCGACGGAGACATTAGAAACGTCCAAAACACTGAGGCATTCAATATCCTCTAGGATCTTCAAAAGCAAGGCCAGCTTTCTCAGGACACGTAAGTTTAATAAATTAAGTCTTTTCTCGTATAAAAAGAGCGAAATTCTCTAGTATTTGCCAAAAGTACTATTTTAACTGTGGAAGAGACTGATAAATGAAATTAAATGTTTCAATACCCTCAAACCATCCTTCCTTGCAGGCTTATATATTCTTATAAAATCTATAATGGATCAGAAAGAATGAAACATTTTTAGTGCTGAAGCTTATCGTCAGAGATTCTACTAGTTGCATGAGGTGTTGGTCACAAACATGGAAAACGAGCAGCAACTTATGAAGAGAGCAAGAGCACTCCAAAAGGATTACCTAATTGCACTATTTTATTAAGGAGCTATAAAACGAAGTATTGAAGCTGGAAAAGGCTCAGCAACAGCAAAAACAAAACGAGGAGACGCTGAAAGAACTGAACAATACCATCAATGATGTGCGCAGAACCATTGAGACAATTGAAGAGCGAAGGCAGGTTCTCAGACAAGAAATTCACCAGCTTGAGAATGAAAAGCAAGACCTTGAAACTGAAATCAACCTCAAGGAGACTAGGGAAAGAGAGCGCATTTACAAATATATAGTCATTATCAGATAAATACTCTGATATTATATAATGTGGTTAATTATCCCAGAGATTGAAAGGATGGAGCAACTCATAGCTGAAATGTAAAGTGAGATATCCCAAACAGAGCTCAAGATTCAGAAACTTTTAAAGTGATTGATAGTTCGCATTAAATTAGAAAGAGGAAAAGTAGAACTAAGAAATAGAGGACAAACTTGGGCTAATGGACAAGGAGAAGGACGAGTACAAGGAAAGAATTGAGACTCTACAGTAGGACTTCCTGAAAGAAAGAGACGAGCCTAATCGCCTCGGTAAGGGAAACGAGAACTTGCGTAAGGCAGTGGAGCATCTACGCTCAGACTTAGAGAAACTGTAGAGTGATAATAAGACAGTTGATATGCAACTGGAACAGGAGTCTAAGATCAAGAGATAATGCGAAGAGCAAAGAGAGGCCTTCAAGAAAGAGTACCAGGACAAGGAAGTGAGGCTTAAGGAGCTAGAAGTTAATATTAAGAGACTGAAGGAGCTGAGTGAGAACATCAATAAGGAGATCTACCGCATCACTGAGGGAAGAGTCATGATAGAGACTCAGATCAAAGTCTTGGAGAGCAGCAAGAAACGGCAGCAGGAGAAGATAAACCACTACAATAAACGCATAGATGACGAGAAGAAGCTGTACAAGAAGATCGAGTACGAAAGCACCAACTTAGCCAACAATATCAAGGAGCTTGATACTTAGATAGCTACTACTCACAAGTTCCTGGAGGAGAAGAGAAAGGAAGCAGAGTAGCTGCTGATCTACAAGAAGAACTTAGAAGAGGAGCAGCAGATCTTTGTGGGTCAGTTGGTGAAGAAGGGTCTTGAAGAGAAGAATATGCAAGCCAAGATTGTCAAGATAAGAAGCGACATCCTGCAGCATGAGAAACAAGTGATGCACTTATATTTAACTGCTTTAAATAAGTGAAGTAGTTCGAGGAGGAAGAAAACAAGTGGCTTGAAGAGATCAAGTTATTCATAGTTGATCATATTCAGTATTCATCTTAAGTTCTTGTCCACTATTAGAGAGAAAATGGCTAGAACTGCCTCACAAGCCATGGCTCAGGCAAGAGAGACTAATAGCTCATTTATAGAAATATTGAGGTGGTAATCAAAAGTGTCGAATTATTCATTTCCAAGTTTAATAAGCATAATGGAAGACACTGGCAATGCACGCAAACGGAAGAGGACCCTCACCGAATATCTTGGACCAGGATGCAACCCCGCATTAGTTTAGAGGCCGCTTCGATACATCCCGAATCAGAATCTCATACCTTACCTTGAGAGCTACAGTGGCGCCACAGACACACACAAAAGGAAGAAGTTTGTCCTGCCGAAGTTCAGGATGTGAATGACCCACTCGCTAGATCAGTAGCTCTTGGCGATCCTACTTCGCTACGGGACTCTAAGCCACGATGAGCGCATATACATGAGCTACAACCAAGTCGCTAGAGCTACGGGTATCAAGCCGAGCACTGTGGCCATGATCGTATAGCGGTGGCGCCGCAACGACTTCATCATCTACGAGAAGGGGAGGCGCGCGAAAGGGCCGAAGAGAAAAATCCCCCACGCGATCGAGGAGCGCATCACCACGGCCAAGCACCTCAGCGAGACGGCCCATATGAGCCTGAGGGAGCGCGCTCAGTACTACCACGAGCACTTCGGGGTCCCTCTTGTCTGCCCGGCCACGTTGGCCAAGCTCTTCCGTCGCAATGAGGTCTCCTACCGAGCCAGCTCCTACAGGTACATCCGCAAAGACCAGAGGGAGCGCGAGCTCTAAGAGCACTAGCAGGCCTACTCCATAGCGATCACGAGGTGGATGCACGCTGGCCGCGAGATCGTGTACATCGACGAGTCCACCTTCCACAGATGGCAGACTTTGAAGAAGGCATGGCTGAAGCGCTCTATGTCAGTCGCGATACCTAGCAGCCGAGGCCGCTCTGCTACAATCATCGGGGCCATCAGCTCGTAGCGAGGCCTGATCCTCCACCTAGTGCTCTCGGGCAGCAACAACCTTGAGCACTTCACCTCCTTCATGAGACAACTTTTGCTGATAGTTCCTCCCGACAGCATCATCGTGATGGACAACCTCAGCATCCACAAGAGCTCAAAGGTGAAGGACCTCTTCATCGGCGAGCAGACCTTGGTCTATCTACCTCCCTACAGCTGCACCCTCAACCCAATCGAGCGACTCTGGGCGGTCTTGAAGCAGGAATGGCGCCGCCGTGTCGTCTCTCGCGGGACCAGTTCCTCTCTGGATCAAGCAATACTTGTCGCTGACTTGGAGCGGCTCATCGCAGATTAAGATAACGTTAAGACTAAGTAACTGGCTAACTCACACATCAAGTAACTAATTCACTGCCTGCGCGGCCACCTCGTCTGAATCACTTCTTGTGTGGGGACTTGCTGCTCTCACTCATGCGCACGTTGACCTCGGCTTGACCGAACATTGCCTCAGTGAACTACCTCCCGCCTGGCCGCTGCTACTTCTTCTACCGCCGCTCCTCCATCGCCTTCTTCTCCTATTCCATCAACGACTAAATCTTTGCCCGCTGGTCCTTGAGGCGGAGGAGCTTCATGGACTGCTTGCTCGAGTTCAGGAAGGAGAGCCTCTGAGATTTCGTCTTGGCCTTGGACTTGGGCAATCCTTCGAGGAAACTCCACTGTAGATCCACTGTCTTGTACCCTGGCCCTGTTTGGCCTTTACTTGGTGGTTCATAGCCTTTCTTGAAGATCTCGTCGGCTGGCTTGAATGTGGAAAGCATCGCCAGGCTCCAAGCTCTATCTGGCAGGTGCTGCTCGTCCATGCCTAGAATCTTCTTGTCGCGCGCACCGACCTCCTTTAACTTCGCGAATAGCACCTCTAACGAGGGAGGCCGAGGGCAGGGCAGCAATCGTATCTCGTCATACTTGGCGCACCACACCTTCCCGCTGATCACGCTGAGCAAGTACTCCTCGGTCACTGCCTTGCTCTTGGCCTTCGGGAGGAAGTAGCCATTTCTCTGTGTGGCCTCATACAGCTCCACCTTGTTCTTGATGAACGTACTCACCTGGCTCAGGGAGGTCTTGCTCGAGGGTTCCATATCTAATAAGTTGTCGTATGTATTATAAATGTAATAAGTAAGAGTGGAGTTAGTTTAATAGTTAGTGAATTAATCATAAGGAGCTTAATTAGATATAATATTCACACTCGCTATCAGCCGTTTTCATTTTCCTTGGCTTCCTTCTCTGCCTTCTTCACATCTCTCTTCTTCACTGCATCTTTGGCTTGAGGCTTGTTAATTTCCCTGAGCGAATCGTCTTCTCCATGACCTCCTCTGAATTCTTCGAGATAATCAAGGAAGCGATTGACCTCCTTGGGGTCCTTAAATATCAGGTAGATCTCCTTGCTCTCGATTTGCTCAAGCACCTCTGACTCCTTCTCCCTCCAGCCGATTAGCATACTGACTAAGCGCACTTCCTTCAAGCCAGTGGGCACTTTGAACGAGAGGACCATGCTGCTCCACTTCGCGGGGCCGTTGAACCTCGTCTGGACGATCTTGAGTGGCTCATCTTTTATAAAGAGCTTCGCTGCTGCTACATCCTTAGCGATCTTTTCAAGCTCGCTCTTCTTGAATACCTTTGGATCGCCCTGGCCTGTGATGAAGAGCGGGTGCTGGTTCCTCATTTCCATTTCATTCTCTACTGCCTCTGCCTGATCCTCCTCTGAGGCTGCGAGAATCTGTCGGAATAGTTCAGCTTGCCTCACATCCTGATTCCCAACTTTGGACTGCGCATACGATTGATCTTGGCTGAGCATGCCACCCTTCCCTGCAGATTGTGGCTGTCTGTCCACCGCTGCCTGCTGTGCCATCTCTGGCTGCTTCAAATTATTGATCGGGTGCGCATTGATAGTGGCCACCAAGTCTTTGAGATAGAGGAGCTCCATAGCAGTACTCTGCATTATTTTGTACTCGTTGCTGAGCCTCTCGTGAAGCACCGCCAGGCTCTGAGCAACCTGAGGCCCTACATAATATTGATCTCTGCTCATCATTGTTAATAGGCCATCGCGGAGCCTGGTCTTGTCATCCTAATCCAGCCAGTGTGGGCTCGAGAGCATCTTTACGACCAACTGTTCGGTCTCTATGATCTGTTTGATCTGTGGAAGCATTTCCTTGACTGAATGCGAGTGATTATATTTTAGCTCTAGGTGTCAGTGACCTTTTGTACTCCTGCGCCTCGGTTTGAATATTCAGAACTCGAGTGATAGCCCTCTCAATAGTCTTGCATCATTGCCAGCATATACCACAACGCACTCATCCTCGAGGCCCTTATCCTCGCCGATTCTTCTCACGATCTCATAAGGACTCTCAGCTGCTCTATCTCGTGCGGCTATTCTTTGGAACAGTGCGTTATCCCAGATAAAACGAATGCTCTGTTTCCCAAAGGGGCAGCTCACCATCCTCGTGCTCCTATTCAGGTAGTTGATCTACTCCATCGCTTCTCGAATAACTTACAGTCTGAGGGACACCTTGCCTTGGGTATGAGCTGGTAGCTTGAAGTCATACCAAACGTTGCGTATTCTCCTGCTCCTCCCATCTCCTTTTTGGTAGAGGAACTTGTTGTTTCTGTAGTACGGAACAGTGCCCTCCAGCTTCACCACGAGGTTGTCAATCACATGCAGGACTGCCTTCCATCTACCCTCTGTTGAGAGCATCCTCTGGCTAGTCTCCCACAATAGGTGAACGAAGCCTTCCACAACTTCTACTACTCGGTGAGATAGATTAATACAGTCGTATAGGGACTGCCTCTCCATCCTCACTCGATCGCTATCAACCGACTCGCCCTCCTTTAGAGTAACCCTGAAGACTCGCTGTCTTGCAGGTATGCATTCGAGGTCTACCCCACCAAGCACATCGCCCAGGTCGAAAGCGAAGCGGCGCGGCTCGTAATCTCGTGCGTAGTGCATCAGCATGGACATACAGAACTGCCTCCTGCGTAGCCTGGTGATGTCGTTTGCCTTAGAAGTGATGGACTTCAGGAGCAGAAGGATGCGCGCAGCTTCATCCTCATCTTACAGGGCCTCCTTGAGTGTTCTCTTGCTCCTCTTGATCACCTCCTTCAGCTTGGTGAAGCTCTCGTGTGCGTCAAGCATTGTGTAGGCTAGGATTTTGGCATTGCGGCCATCAAAGTTAGGAGAGACGGTTTGAGTCTCCACGATAGAATGCACGTACTGCTGATACTCTTTCACTCCATCGATGACTTGGAGGAAGACCTTATTCGAGACTTCAGTCAGTCGCTGCCTTCTAATGACCTCTGGCCCACTTAAGCTTAAGGTGTTAGGCTGGCGATGCTTCTATGCGTCCTCTCTCATCTGGAGAGCTCTCCTGGAGTATACGTAGGGCTTGCTCTTGCTCGACTCCACCCTCGCTCTGCCTCTTAGTCTGTCGTTGAGGCTGCAATGGCTAGTCTTGATAAACATGAGGCTCCTCCTCAGTTCGTTGAGCTGAGCCAAGTGAGAGTGGACGGCTGGGCTGACATGGCAGAGCGCCCCGCATCGGCGCTGAACGATATGGGACAGTTGGGGACGCCTGACGCAACATTCAACTTCCCCATAGCAGAGGTGTGGGGGGGGAGGAGGTTCGCGGCTAGAGCCGAGACTACGTGAGGACCGCTGAGGCTATGAGGGACTCGACCATGTCCACCTGCCGGCGAGGAGCCCTTCGATTGATGAGGATAGTTACATGAGGTCCTGCTCGACATCGCGTGGTTGGAGCTGGCAGCCCTCGTGCTTCTCCAAGATGCTCACGAGGTCCGGGACCTTGCCAAGCTTCGAGATGAGTGCATAGGAGGGGCCCGGGAATTGAAGGAAGCGCTGGTAGTGCAAGTCGCCATCTAGGAGGAGCCTGGAGGTGTGGGGCTGTAAAACTGTGCTGCACAATTGAGAACGATGGACAGGCCTCGATTGAGGGAGCGGTGAGAGGAGTCGCCTTACTCTGGCTGCAAGGAAAAGAACACGATGCCTCAGACCCTTCGCGTGTGGGGAGATCGGAGAAGCGTCGATACCCAGGAGGATAACTTGGGAGTGGCTTGCAGAGGGACATATCCTCTGGTAGTTCGGGTAGAGCATGGCTCAGTGTCTGCTCTGATTCGTTGATCTCGGAGCCTTGGCTATAGGAGAGCTAGTCATCGGACTCTTGCCTGGGAGACCCAAGAATCAGGCAGTCTAGCAGTGGATACAGCTGGATGCTGGAGGGTTCGGACTGTCTAGCAGTCGGGGTGGCCATAGTGACTTTGATTACGGATATTAAGTAATAAATATTATTAACTAGCCAGCCAATCAAATCGCTTAATTGTGCAGAAACCGTGAGTGTCGTAAATCACTACTACTACTACTACTACTACTACTACTACTACTACTACTACTACTACTTACTACTACTACTACTAGACCTATAACGGAACTCATCTAATTCACACCTCTCATCAGATCACAATAGGTTAAAGGTAAGCCTCCACCATCTTGGATTAAATATTACAATCTCCTCAATATTTCTATAAATGAGCTATAAGGAAGAACTCAAGGTCAAGGAGCTGCTGATTCTTGATCTTACTAAGAAGCAGCAAGAGACAGAGTTCAGACTCAACTCTTTCATCGCTCTCTATGAAGAGGTCAAGAACGCCAGAAACAAGTACGTCTCCCAGATTCAGAACTCATCTCAGGATCTTGCTGAGATGAAGGAGAGAATCAAGATTCTTCAAAACGAAGTTGAGATCCTTAGAAATGAATCATCAGAGAAGGATCGAGCTCTAGTCGATATCCGCCACCAAGTCCAGAAGGAGATCTACAAGAGAGATTCACTTAGAGCTGAGCTCAACAAGAAAGACTTCGTTTACAAGAGCAAGCAGAGCATCATCGGCTAGAAAATTAACGAGGGAGACAAGTTGAATTTGATCATTAACTCACTCCAGAAAGAAATGAACGACCTCATTTATAAGTATGAGATGGCTTGCGAGAGTAGAAACTACATGGGTATCCAATTGATCGACAGAAACGATGAACTCTGTATTCTCTATGAAAAGAGCAACATTTAGGAGAACATTCTTAAGGATGGAGAACAGCAGATTCGTCAGAAGGAAGAGGAAATCCGTATGATTAACTTGGAGCTCAAGGAGAGACAGAGACAACTTGAGGTTGTTCGCAAGCAAATTCCTGAGGTGCCACAGCTGGCAGAGAGTGTCATTGATCTCAAGAAAAAGCTCGACAAGGAAAGGGAGAAGGTAGAGCAACTCTCAGAGATAAAAATGCTTATGCTTTTTAAAAGATGTTGGAGAACCCCAGCAAGCACCCCAAATGGAGAGACCTTGGTGGAGAGGACCCTGACCAAGAAGCACTTTAAGCCAAGATCTAAGTCCTTGTACATCTATCATTAATTTTGAGGAAAGACTTAACAACAAGAAGGAAAGTCTCCTTAGAGAAGGAGCTAGTTTATGAGGAAGTGAGCAACCTAGCTGAGAAGTTGAGAACTCAAGCACTTGATGGAAGAAAGGGCACACTCGAGATAGCTGAAAAGATTAACGAGTACAAAGCCAGGACAACTGAATTGTCGAGAAAGATGCTTGCTACAGTTTCTGAGCTGTCTATGTTCTAATCTAAAGCCCTCAAGCTTCAATAAGAGAAAGAGGAGAAGGAAGTCGTTATCGAAGAAGCCATGCGCAGAATGGACACTGGATTACCTCCCACTGACAATTGCGAACAAGAATGGGACAAGATGGAAAGAAACAGACAGAGAGAATCAATTGATAAGGAAGAAAGAGCGCAGAGAAAGCTTCTCGAGCAGTAGCTACCTCCTACTGGAGTAAAGACCACAGCACTACCAAGACCCAACTCTTATATGCCTTCAGATATCTGTAAGTTAAAGTTGCCGATTAATGTTAAATTTAGAAATCCCCAAACCATATGGTGTGTTCTCACCATTCATGCCTAGCGAGCCAGGTTCCTCTATGCGCCACATCATCAAGCCAAAGATCAGAGAGATAGAGTATTGACAGCGCTTCACAACCTAAGCAGACTACAAGTCTCATAAATTTAACATTAACAATTGTCAATTTTATCTTCTCATTTATATATTATGATGAACAATCTTTGATATACAAATAAATTAAATGCGAAAACAGTTTTGAGGGTTATTCGATAAATAATTATATAGTATGAGTTTAAAGCCTAAGAAGACCTCTCTACTGATTAATCTGATTTCTAAAACTTTCTTAGGGAAATGGTTTTGCATAAATTTATGATTAGAAGTTTATTATATAGATGATTAAATAATATATTTTGAGCAAAAGTTAAACTGCTTACCTATTAATTTTGTTTAACTGATTTATTCTGTATAGAGAGCAAGAATAAATGAAAAGCATTTTGTAGTAGCTGAAGTTAAAGTTTATTTTTGGGTTTTTGGTGGCTAAAATTTTCTAAAATTATTGTGTCAATGAAACCCTTAAATATCATTAATTTGTTATTGTTCCTTAGAGAAAGAGTGAAATTTTAGGAATGATTGTAAAACTTGTTGTACAAATAAATATAGAAGAATGAGTTACGGTTGTTGGAATCTATAAGGAGGAGGTCTCTTACTAATTAAAGATTTACCCACAAATATTAGTGACGGGAAAGAAACTCAAATCTTAAAATTAGGACTTTATAAATTCACAAGACCACCCTTTCTAGTAAAGTCTCGAACACTAACTCAAACTACATACTTATTGCAAGGAGTGGTAGCAAACATATTATATAGGACTTATTTCTATAATGATGAGTTAAATTCGTTCTTCGTCTCCCACGAAATTTAAATTATTCTCTTCTTTTTTTAATTATGGACAGCTAGAAAAGCAGATCATAAAAATCTAATTAAAGTGCTCCTCAGCGATTAATTCGGAGAAAATAATTATAATCATCATGGAAGGTCCAACAGCAGGGCAACAACTTAGCGTTAGCCACTCCCCTCACCCCTCGATTAAATTAGAGCCAGTTATTCCTCAGTCAAATTATTCTCGCTTTTATAATTAGATCGGACAAAACAGCATCCGAAAGCTTAACACTATCAATGACTAAAATGTACTGCTCTCCCAAGATAATAAATTAAATTGAATATATAATTTGTAGATCATACTAGGCTGAGTGCAGACCACACCCCTCAAACGATGCGCTTGGTTTCAGGTCAGTTAGCTCCCATGGAACCTATTATTACTCCACAGTACATGAGTTAACTAAATTAGCAATAGACTCTTCTGCTGCCTCACCACAACATGCTGAAGAGTAGATCTCTGGAAGCTGTGACTCTAGAACTAAAGTCAGTTGAATCTCTGAAGACCGTTATTCAAGAGAAGGTAAATAAGAATGGAGATCTTGGCCAACTGGTAAGTGAGGTTGAATAAATGTTTGCAATCAAGAGAGAGATAATAAAAACCCTAATTAAAAGTTACGACGATAAATTCAATAAAAGTGCACCCAATCATGAAGAATATCCACTTTATTTCCATTTGTTTAAGGATTTTTAGAACAGACTGCTTCCTCACATTTTCAATAAGTTGAGTCGCAAACTCCCAAACAAATCCTCAAGTTGAAGCAGTTTTCTTTATAGCACGAAATTCAAGTTCCTTATTTTGAATCAATATTTATATCGTGAAGATTTACTAAGTGTTTCTTACTGAGATAACGAATGTGCTACCGAAGAGATTCATAGCAAATGAAAATATTGATGAGGGAGGGAGCATTTATGACCAGATACAAAGAATGCAAACTAATAGCGTCAATAACAATCTATCAAATGATTAAGGCACTAAAATGATCAATACCTATGCAAATTTTAATTAAGTAGAGTATATAGTTTTGAATTATGTAGGTTACGTCTTAGAAAAATGGCTGTGCAGTGGGCTTAAACTGGATTTCGAGAATTTGCTAAATGCTTATAAACTGTCAGTTATTTATGATCCAAACATCCATTTCATTTTAAATTTTCACACCTAAAATTATATTTCAGCTTGAAGGATAAAGTGCAAGACAAAGAAGAGAAAGTGAGAGCTGAAGAATTAGATGCTCTAGAGGATTTTCTGCTAAATGAAGATGTGCCTGAGGAAGTTTTCAATGAGAAAGTGAAATAAATTCAGGGTTAGTTGCTTGAGTACGACTTGAAATTGAAGCAAAGTCCAGGCAAGATGTCCTATTCTGGAGAGGGATCGCTCCTAAGTACTGAGAGGGATGGCAAGAGGAGCTCATACCGAGAAATGAAAGCTATGCAAGAAAAGATTTAAAAACTCAAAGGACTAATTGCAGAGAGGCTGTAGAAACAACTTGCTCAAAAGATTTTTAACAAGGGCTCAACTAGCTCCTCTAAGGCCGGCAACTCTAATATGCAGATAACTTTAAATCTCGGGTAAACTGCACTCAATAATGGCAAAAGTCATTAGAACAATTAAAGTCTAATAAAGGTGGAAGATTCTTCACCCTATTAGCAGCTCAGTATCCCTAAAAATAGCCTAAATCTGTAGAATTAATAAATTCTAAATACCACCTCAAATTTAAGCAACATCAGCAATTTCCATCTAGATGGATAATTAAGCCCCAATCCTAAAAGCGTAAAGCTAATAGGGTCTTAGTCTCCAATCCCTAAGGAGACTACACAAAACATCTAGAATTTTAATTTCTCAAGCAAGCTATAAATCTAGGACAACCCTTATTAGGCAGCTGGAAAAGTTCATAATCAAAGTAAGAGAGGATCTCCATAGCCTAGTAGCTATGGAGGGCTCAGACACTCTCACGATATGCAATATGAGAAATGCCTCAAGTTAATTTTTGAGGTGTATGCCTCTTAAACGTCCATAGGAGGACGCTAAAAGAAATAGTCATTTGACCAATTTCTAAAAGACCACCACTGTCTCAATATAAGTCAAGTTATGAAGTTTATGAAGGACTTTTCAATCCCTATGAAACACTTATACTAGATATTGCTTTAATTAAGTTAATGAAGAAGGACAAAGTCATTGAAATTTTTAAAAAGTAGAGCAATACTCAAGCTGAGATGATGGAAAAGGAATTCAACAATTTCCTTTAAATCGTCTTCCAAACTATAACAATTTCAAATACAACCAGTTTAGTTACCTCAGTCCAGAGTTCAGTTTTTAACTAGGACATCGGAAATCATCACAATTTAATATGTTCATACAAGTAATTTACGTTGATAATTCAGGTCTAAACAAAGACTAGGAAACAGCTTTCTATTTCTTAGGAATGAGTGATCCGGATATGCTCCAGAAGAAGCTGCTTAACATCTTTCCAAGCTTGAAAATTAAGTATGATCCTCAAAGCTTTGCTCTCCATCTTGAAGCCTAGAGTGGTAAAACGAGCACAGATAGAATTACTAACTTTGAATAGACTTTTAAAACGTAAATCTTACATTAAATTATTACTTTGCCAAATGTGAAAGACAAAATTGACTCAGAAGGGCAGCAGTAATTCAAGGCTACCAACCATTAAAAGCGAAAAAGCAAGCTCATGAATGAAATATAAAACCTTCAAAATAGCAACAAGAATTCTCACTTCCCCTCTATCTCACATTCTCATAAGAATTCAACAAGCCCAAGAATTGATAAAAGCCTCAATAATTAAAATTAGCAGCAGACTTACTCAATCAACTTAGTAAATGTTCATAATATGAAGTAGCAACTTGCAGTCGGGTCTGGAAAGAATTCATTTTTCCTTTATTTTCATATAAATTCTCCAAGATTCCAAGAGTACTATCTGAGAAATCCAAATGGGGAAGAAACTTCGAAAGAGCGCTCTTAAGTGGTAACTCTGCAGAGTTTATCTCAGATCCGCTACCAAGAACTCAATCGCTAAGAAACTGATGATTTTGATCCTGAAAAGTATGGCTTTGAGGTAAATCCTCCAAAAGAGGAGCTGAGTGTAACAAGATAGTTAACTCAGAAGTACTTAAATTAGCAAGGAAGCGGAGTCACCGGCCAGATTGTAAGTAGTGAAGGAAAAGTTAAGGTATCTAGTAAACTCTAAAGCAAGATTTAGAGTCTCAGAGAGTCAGAGAAAACACAAGGGGAGGAAAGGAAAGAGGAAAGATTCCTTTCAAGTTGGGAAGGGAATGCTACAGAGGAAGATGAAGCTAATTGCGGTGACCATAATCATTAAGATAAAGCTAAGGTAGTAGATATCTAAAAACCGCTATCTAAGTAATCTAACCACGTAACTCAAGAACCAAGGAGAGCTTAAAACAATTAGACAAAGCAACCATAAAAATTTGTGCATAAAAGAGCTTATAGCAAAAATAACTCTCCAGAAATAGAATAAAATCATTTGCTAATTTTTAAATGAAATGAGCTCTCCTATGCTTGTAGAGAAGACTTAATTCAAGCAGAACGAAAATATACTCAGAGTAAATGAAATCTTATAGAGGAAAAGAGATTCATTAACAATAAGGAATTCAATCGCTCAATAAGAGATGATAATCAGGAATATGAAAATTAGAAAGCCAAGGTATATAAATACAAATCAAACAGTTGGACAGAGTAGCACAAATAATTAGATGCCTTATAACCAGAATACTAAGACAAGCTTCAACTAAAATCTGCGTAACAATAGTTTAATATAGGAATGTATTTAAGTTTGGAGGCGAAGAATACGAATGACAGCTTTAGTTAATACAATTTGGGAACAAATGAAGGCTCAAGATCGAGAAGTGGTAGTAATAATCCATTTAAGTTTAGAGGTATGGAGTCACCACAAGAGTCTCTCAATCAAGTTAATCCCCTCAGATAGAGTAAATAAAGTTTGCAGCCCCTTAAGAATTCAAATTTAAAGTTGATGCCCATCTAATTAAGCTTCTTTTAAAAGCAAAAAATCAATACTTATGTTGTTGCATAATTAATTTAAATCCAGTTAAGACAATAGCTATCAGCTTCCTCTTTCTGTTTCAAATGCAAGATAAACTCAATCAACTTTGAACAATCAAACCAATCCTTATAGATCAGTCCATAATAGAACTGAGATAACTTCAAATAATTTAAGAGGGAGAGATTAAGCGCAAAAATTCATGCACTCTATGAAAAACTCAAATGAGAATCTTGTTTTAGCCAAATCAAATCCTATGGAAAATTCAATAAGATAGAGTTCAATGAGTGGGAATGACAAAAATCAATCATTAAATTAGTCAGTGTAAAGTATTATGCTTAAGGGCAATTATCATAACTAGTATATGGGATCGAAGCAGTATTGCAAAAATTTTGAGGTTATTTTTTTAATTATGCTTTTCATTTTAGTTTTACTTTAATTAAAAGATAATAGCTTCTTACACAGAGTTAGCAATAATTAAAACTCTTACAATAGCAATAGGCACAGAGCAATTACATGTCCAATAACCACAGTCCAAATGAAAGACTCAATAATAGTTCAATCAATATGCAGCTTAATCAAAGTCCTTATAGCAACAACTCAAGCTCCTTGAATCTATTTATTTAGAAAACAAAACAATTGGGTTTCTTTTTTTATAATTAATCATTTTATTTGGCATAATCTAAGCAAAATATTTTTATAAAATTAATCTTAAGCTTTAAAAAATAGTTGATATTTTGAATATGAGCATCGGCCAGAATTATAAATCGATTCGGCCTTAGCAACTGGAGTTTTAATTATTTATTGATAGGAGAGCATTAGATAGTTGTACGGGCAAGACACTTAGCACATGATTCAGCGCTACAAGACTAAGTTGCTAGCAAACGGACCAAAAACTACCTAGCATAACACTTCAACTCTGCCTAGTACATACCACACTTCCAATAATCAAGTCCAATAAAATGTAAATGCAAGACACAAGACTTTCGATTCTCCCAATAGTTTACTAAAAGCTGGGCTTTCTTAGAAGAATTCCCAGCGACAAAGTTAAAACCTCACTCAAATGGATATCGCCAACAATTATCAGCTGCAGATTAGAACTCCCATCTAGTAATAAAACCAAATCTCAAATTCAAGAACAAGAGAAGCTAACAAAGAGGGCATTCATAGAGCCAGTCCATCACCTGCTGCAACCACTACCACATCAAGAGACAAAGCGCATACTAATTTCTCAATCCATCAAACTTCAAGCAAAGCCTCAAACTCATCTGGAGTGGCTAATCTCATAAGCAACCGCAAATTTGTTATTCTCCGATTGTTATAGTTAATTAAATAACTATTTATACTAAATTCAAAAATAACAGGTCTAATTACTCTAGTTTGACTGCATACAACAATTAATCTTAAGTTTAACGCAAGCCTAACCTTTGAACGATAGAGAATATAAATTTGACTTAGTAAGAAAATAGAAGGATTCTCCCTTGCACAAAATTATATGAAAATATCTCTTTAATATTTATTTATCTATCATCAAATATCATTAAATTTATTGAGATAAGTATATATTATCTATATAAGAGAAGTATCTTCAAATAATTCAGCCATATTCAGCCTCTTAACTTTAAGAATCATTAATTACTAAATAGAATCTACTAAAACTCTAGAATTCAAAAGTATCAAGCTTTCACTTTTTTCTTGATAAAAAATATAAGATTCATCATAAAATTCAATTAATTGACTTAAAGATTCATCTCGATAAATTTTCAAAGACAAAATGTATTTTAGAAGTACAATAAAAACTCATCCCATTTATAGTGACGCTACGACTTGTACTTTTCAAATACTCCTCTTGAGATCAATCATTTCTTTAACCAAAGTAATTATAAACAATATTTCAGCAGAGTTTGCGCTATGCTAAGAAGAAAACTGCTTGAAAGTTCTTGCATCATACAGATAGATTTTCTTGCAAATGACTGTTGTGTAACTTTGTAAAAATAAGTGAGAACTACATATATTATTTTTTTGTGTTCCCTATTGTTATAAACTTCAAATTCTGGATAAAATTTTTAAGATATATTTATTTGGACCATTATGAAATAAATTTATCTTAGAAGCATTTGTTATAATGATTAATATTATAAAATAAGACTTCTTAACACAAAATTGACTGTTCTAATTAACTAAAATGTAAGATTCTTATAAATAATAGTTGTAGAATTATTAAATAGGGATTTAATTATCAAAATCTGATTAATTTTTAAATTAAAACTTACGTCATCAAGAGTAATCTGAGATTGATAGTCATTATAATTGTCAGAAACCATTATAGGGTACTCAATAACTAGAAGCTCACCCTGTTTGAAGTTTGTGTTTGAGTTAATTCTCGCCTGCCCATAAAAAATAATTTAAGTCCAGAGTGTCTTACAGAGGAGTTGTCAAATGCGTCAAAGTTACTCAGAGGCAGCAACACTCGTACCTTGTGAGTAAGTTTCTTCAACCTCTCTGCAGCCAGAGAACTATTTAAGTAAAAGTCAGCTAGTTCTCCTATTATCCAGTTCACTCCTAACTTCCGCAATTTGTGGCTAAATCTCAGAATTAAGAACTCATCTGGATGATGAATCATTCCCATAGCTGAGGCTTAATGACTACTAGCAGGTAAAGTACCTCTCGATTTCTTATCAAAATATTCTTCCCATGCTTTAGGAATTCGAATAAAATGAATTATTTATGATTAAAGCTTTCTAGCAAAAGTACTTCTTAGTATATTTCGTGGTCTCACTAAACTGAGAAGATGTGTCTTGATTATTACGAGAAAACATCGGGCCTCCCAAAAGGTGATCTTAATCTTGGCTACTGTTGCCGCTCATAGGATGATCATTCTTTATATAAGAGCTCGGATTTAAACGGCTTCCTCCTTGTCTAGCGACCGCGAACTTAGATACATAAGCTTCTAGCCTAACTATTCTGTTTAGGCATTGGAGGTAGCATCTCCGTTTATATTCTATAAAATAATTCTTTTTAGAACGTTGAGGGGTTCAAATTTTTCCTCTTGATCGCAACCTGTTGAGAGAGACTTTCTTCATCAACATCATCTTCGAGTATGTTTAACATAATATAGATAAATCATTTTAATTTCTCGCAGGGTCATAGTCCAAATCATTTAATTTTCTCTTTTTAGCAGCATTTGAGGAACCACTGCTCTTTTAAGCTGGATTCTGATTATCCTAAGCTTGCTTTTTATTTGTAACTTTGCCCTATACTTGATTTTAATTTCTTTTTTGAACTATCTGGTTCTTATTAAGATTAGTTCGATTTTTCTGTTGATTATTAGGAAAGTCTGCTTCAGGAAAAGCAAACTCTTCTTCAAAAAAGTTGTTAGAATTGAAATTAAAAACAGCATCTTTTATAATGAATTGATCATGTCAAACTTTTGAAGATCAATTGTGCTACTTTGACTTCCCTTCTTAGCTGGTAGTTTTTTATTCTATGAGGGTTTGATGCGATTTTAAGTCTATAACTTAATTTTAGTTTCGACGATATCCTCTTCAGTTATACGATCTTAACTCCTGCTTCGCGATTTTTAATCTCTAGCTCTTTTACTTTCCTATTTTATGACATCGACTTCTTTCTTCATTTTTGGCCCTGATTACTAAGGTGGCTCCTATTTTATAGCCTGAGTCTCTATCATGCTCTTGAACCCAATCTACTTATTAGAAGCATTTAAAAAAATGCATTTGCGGGATTTTCTTGCTTTATCTGAAAAAAGTCCCTCACCCCATCCCCGTTTTAAGTAGTTTACGAATCCTAGTACTCATCATCAATTTCTTCTTTTTAGGAATGTGGATTAGCGGATGGGATATCATATTTTCTTTGGAGACCGGGTTAAACTGCCTTTTCTATTCTTTAGCCATATTCCTCTCTCTTTATATTCCTGGCCATATTTTAATCTCTGGTTGCGTCGTTTGAAACTTTATACTCCTCTTACTTCAAACTATAAAATAATAAACGAGGTGTGTAAGAATAGTCTTCCTCGCTCTTCATCATCTATCTGTGTTGGGTAGTCTTCTTTTAAGCTTAAGCACTAATCATAAATTCAATATATATTAATAAAGGTTTATTTTCATGTAGGGACCCGATGAAGCTTTTGCTCCTGCAATCTTAAATTTAAACTAAAGATAAACTTTTGATTGAATGACAGATTAGATTTGGCAGAAAACTTGAATGAAGCATTTCTTTAATTATTCTGAGTCTGATCGACGTCCTGATTTTAAAGGATATTCTAATTGGCATTATCGAATATGGCATACACATCAATTTCAATCCTTGGTTTGCTGGCTGAACCTCCTCCAAATTGCATGGAGTCATGATTTTGACTCAACTGAGTCTGCCCATAGTTTAAATTAATTAAATTAATTTCTAATAAAGTAAGGACCGCCGTAGTTATCTCTCTCCGCAACTGAAGTTTACTTACTTGCATATACTCCGAACAAAAAAATAAACCTTAATAAAATACTTTAATAGAACTGAGATTGATTATTATTCTAAGTAAGGGAGGGTCGCTACGATTAAGTAAGATCGAAAGATTGTAAGTATCTCTGCTCGTCAAGTTTCTTTAAATTAACTTAATAGCACATTTATTCTTGTAGTATGCCATTAGGTTTTGAAGCGCTAAAATTCTGCGACTTTTCTAATTTATAATATTCAATTTATTAGATTCTTTTTCCCACTTAATCTCTGCAATCTATTTTCTTGCTTATTGGATTATTCACTTACTTTTATAAGCTCATTGCAATTTATGAATTTAAATTAGAAGTTGAATTGTGATTAAAATAGTCTGAGAGGAAAATTAATAGAATAGTGTTTATAGCGAGAATAATACATTTTTATAATTAAAGATGAAAAGATATCAACAGTCGTCATCAAGGATCACCCTCCTACTTCTTATTTATTTAATTATTATTCATTTATTATTTATTATTCTTGGACTCCTAGCATGTAAGAAAGCAAATCAGATTTTAATAGCAAAGGCTTACCAATGTTTTGGTTGTAGTGAGTGCAGTGCTTGTAAATGGAGCTGAAACAAGTTTCGAGAAGAAGCCATAGACCGCAGAGGAGAAGGCAAGACTAAAGGAGGAGCGCTTCCAGCAGAAAAAGAAGCTAGAGTCATGCCTGACACTTGTCAGATCTCTTTATAGCAAGGAGGAGGTAGGTCCATACTCACACAAAAAAAGGCATTTATATTCAAACTATATTCAGCAGACACTTATAATGCCAATAAGAGAACTTTGGATCAATGTTCTCTAATATGAAGCCATATATACAAAAGCATCGTCTTTGCAGATTATTAATCCACATCTATAGAAAAATGAAAATTAATAATGTAGATTAAAATTTTCATTGAAGAGAGGATAGAAAAACAAGAAACATATCAAAGATGCAATCATGAAAAACCTAGCCTCGCAACATTCTCTTAACCAATTTAAAATCACATATAATGAGGGCTCTCCTCCGTTTACCAATAAACATTAAAATAGAGATAACTCAAAAAATAATAGACAAACTCAAGCTCAGTAATCAAGGAGAGCAAGGTCCTCTACCAAAAAGTAAGACAAACTACAGACTGATAAGTTTGAGTTTGCTTGCACTCCTCTTAGCACATAATTCTTGCAGAAATTACAGATCAATAATTTGAATGAGAATGGAAGTCCTAATTCAGGGCCCTTAAGCATGAGGCAGCAAATTCATAGTTAAAGTGTGATGACTGGTAATTAAAATTAGCAAGATGTCCTTTCGAGTCATGGATCGGTCATCTCTCATTCTAAATTTAGTTAATTGCCGCTCTAAGTTAGTAGTCTATCAGTCATAAAAGAAAAGAGCAGGTAGAAGAATCTCTCTCATTAAATTAATTTTTAAGAATACTTCGATTTTAAGATCACAGAAATCATAAGGCAGAGATGCATCTAATTCAAGAGACTAATTTGATCAAAGAATTGAAAACGGTCAGCAAGAGTTCAGGGAAGGGGATGTAACAAGCCAGAAAAACAAAAAGCTGAGCTCGACTGAAAGATAAGTTTAAGCTAGCAAGCCTCCACTGAACAATTTCTCAAGTTCTCCTAAATTACCTCGAAGCAAATAATTGGCTTCGACAAGGCCAAATCAGCATAAAATTAACTAAGAAATTCATTCAGATATCTAAATTTAAATAAAATTACTGACATATTCTATAAATGAAAGTCTTGACTATATTTTTAAATAAGATATCTCAGGAAATAGGCACTAATAAAGTTCTTATTAGATGTCTTTGCCTGCTTAATCTCTTGAGCAAATATCATTGAGAAATCTATCAAGCCAAAGAGAGCACCCTAATTCAAAGAAGGCCTAAACTCTCAGACTTGAAACATTACAAAGTTTGAGTTAGTAGCTCAATCATCAATAAGAAAGCAATTATATGGGGAGCTATCTTGGAGCTCCTGCCTCAGATAATCATAAGAGTAGGACAAAGAAAGAATTCAAAACTCAAATGATCAGCAAACAGCAACTTAATAAACTTGTGAAAGCCTTAAAGAATCAAAGCATGCCCTTGATAAGTTAAGATATTCAAAGAGCCTTTAACATTTATTCAAATTTAAATTATCTAACTCTAAGAAGTAGAATCTGAAAGGCTAACTAGAGGTTCTGGCAATTAAAGAGGGTCCATCAGGACATTAAAGAAGTAAGGATAGACTTAACTCCGATTTGAGATGCCATTTCTCGTTAAATGACACTGACTCTCTCAGTTCAAATTGTCTAAATTAAAAATCGATGCAGGCCAATAACATATTCTCATTCCACAATACACATCAAAACTAGTCTTCCTAATCTCACACTAACTCCTCAAACTAGCATCAATCTTTTAAGACCAAGGATATGTAGCTTGAAAATGCTCTCTAGGCAATGAAGACCTAAACACCTATATAAATGATCTTAAGTAGAACTAAGCTTAGTTGCAAAGCTCAAGGTTTAAGGAAATTATAAATGGCTTAGGTAATCACACCCAAAGAAATTCAATGAGTTTGAGGCTGCAGGAGAATTAATTCCTGAACTCTGTTGATATTCAAAGCCTGAATAACGATATCAATTCTATGGAAATTAAGGATGGTTCAATATAATTCTTGCAGGGAAGTAAAATTATTGAGAAGTCGTTAGTAAATCAGAAAGGAGTAAAGAGCCATAAGAATTCAATATAGGTTTAGTCCTAAAGAAGCAATTAAATAGTATAGGATGATGCTTTCATTACAAAGAGATCCTCGCATCTTATAAATTCACGCCAAAATTAAGATAAAGTATATGTTTAGTTTTAAAATATAGAAATTCTCAAATACCTTAAAAGATCTCTATCCATAAATAGTAAAAATTATCTAATGAGTTCCTTCCTAGAAAACTTAGCCAAAATCAATTATAAATATGCCAGAACTGCTACTAGACGAATTAAACTAAGAAAATTTAAGAAAGAGAGACATGTCTAAAATAAATACCATAAGATCAAGATAATCAGATTTCCAAAATTCCTTAAATTAAAGCGCAGATTGAAACACAATCAAGCTGCTCTGAGCTAAAAGAATCTCCATTAAATAACACCTAAATTTCTTAAGATGGTTTATAAAAGATTGTTCAAGCTAAACTTCACCTCCATCAGTTTAGAAAAGTATTTTGCAAGAGTTACAGCAAAAAGGACATTTTTGAAACAAAAAGCAAAAATAGAAGTGAGGAATAGAAATAAAGCTCTTTTCAAGCAAATTAATATATAATTGGTTATATAAAAATTTAAATTGCTCTTTATTATCGAGAGACGATAGTAAATGCAAGATTTAAGAGGACCAAGATTTCTGCAACGTGAGTGGAATAACAAATTTTTCGCTTGAGTTTGACATGCTCAATCAAATGCATGTCCAGAAGAATAACTTTGATGATATGAAAAATTTGCCTATTTTAAGCGAGCAGCTTCTTCCAGATTTAAATTGTCCCCTTTATCTTGAGCAAAGAGACTCAAATGGGCAGATAACTAAATTCACATAGGATTAAAGACCAATGATTAAATTTAAAGATCCTTATGAGGGAAAACCTAAACAGTAAATTGACTCTGTGCAATTATATGATATTCTACAGAAGAATTATGAATTCTTATACGGACAATACCTTGATCAATAGGACTAGTACAACATGAATTAGGGGCAAAACTAAATAGAAGGACTATAAAATTAAACTGATCAGTTGCATTAGTTGATAAATGATCCTTAATGGTGCAAGTAATTCGAGCGTTAACTCAGCTAGAGTGATTTAGCAAGAGATAATGGCGAGTATTTTTACCTGAATCAGCTCATTTAGCTGAGGAGAATAGAGAGCAATAGCAATTTAGATTAAGGAAATCATCAAGTTATTGATCCAAGCAAAGTTTGGTAGCTAGGAATATCTTAAAACGATTAGTAGTTTAAGCAAGTGCTGCCTGATATTTCTGAGATTACTTAAGCTCTCACCACTGCTAAAAAGCCTTTTAACTTTTAAATGGCAAGCGCACTCTATAGCGATCAGCGTTAAAACGTGATTTACAATGATGAAGGAACGCCCTAGATTGAGCAAGTTAATGAATCAAGTCAGATAATAACCAACAATATCTATAGATAGACCTCAATCGATAATAACGCTTACAATCCATTCTCTACTGTGCTTAAGGCGAAGCTTTCTGAAAATTAATTGATTCAGTATCAACCTAAAAGAAAGAACTAGAGAAAAAATTAAATTAAATGTTAAATAACCAGATTTTACTGGAGGCTGGACCAAGTGATAATGAAAGCAGTGACAGTAGCAATCCCACCAGCCCTTCCTCAAAGCATCGTCACCTGGATAGTTCTTCTTAAAGTTCAATTTAAAAGAAGCATGCCTTTATAATGTTAATTATTTATGCTTGTGCAACTGAGGACATGAGAGATTTCAGGATCTTAAGAATGGACACATACCAAACTAATAAAGAGAACCTGCTCAGTAAAAATGAATTTGACGAGCTTGAATCCATCAAGGAGGATTCTAACATCTACTTCGATCATGCTCCGGCAAAGAAACTCCCTTACCATCATAGATTTCAGAGTACTAACTCAGATTCAATTAGTAACCATTAAAGAGTTAATTTATAAAATTTATGAGCTCCTTCAGGATTTGGAATGTTTAGTAGAGACTATGGGAAGGAGGGTGACTTCTAGAAGATTATTCAGGAAGAAGAAAAGAAAGCAATTGACTTTGCCCTTTCTAAGAAAAGCAAGCCACACATCATTGCAAATTTGCAGCAAGTACAAGGAGATGCTAAAATGCAGCATTATCATCCTCAGAGTAGATAAGCTGTTAACTGGGAGCCAAGATAGAAGCAGAGCTCTATTTTAATTCAGAGGTAGCTATTTACTAGTGTGCATTTATATTACAGAGCTTTTTAAATGTAGAAATGCAAGGAGGAGCTACTTCTAATAACTCAATTTACTTTGATTCTTACATAATCCCTGATGATCCTCAAGCCATACAGCAGAGTTTAGATATTGAGTCTCACACTATATTTTAAAAGCTTTCAGCTTTTAGGATGCAACAATACCCGCTTTTCTAGGGCACGAACTAAATGAGAATGCAAACATATAATGCTATGAGATGGTTTGAGCAAGAGTCATTTAATTTGTAATTGTATATTCTTGATTTAGTCTTAGGCAGTCTAGCAGTAGCCCAGCTTAGAGTATTTTAACTTCGATGTTTCATCGTCTCCATCTTACTTAAACAAATCAGTGTCTAATAGCTCATTTGAATCTAAGAACTTTCCTTTCTCTCCACCTGAGTAAATGAACATTGGGTGGATGTAAAGATAAGGATAATATCTCGCACCTGAATCTGAAATAAGGATGATGGATCAGTCTTCTCCTCAATCACCCAGCGACTATCAGCAAGTCATTTGAACAATCCTTATAGCAGTGAGAAATACCAATCTAGTTAAGTTAAGCAAGATGCAAGCTCAGCCACTCAAAGCAATCCCTACTCTAACTCTCAAAGATCAAACCTACTCTCAAACTCTAATCAGTCCTCAATCAATAAGTACAAGAGTTATTTCAAATTATTATAAATCTTAAATATGTTTATCCCTGCTTATCAAAAATAATTTAAAGAAAAAATCAATTCAAAGTCTTAATTTTGTTATATTAAGAAAACAATGAAGTTTTCTAAATAATTTATACTTATTACGAACGACATGCTTTAAATTTACAAATATGGATTATTTTGATAATTTAAATTTATTGAATTGCTTGTTTATTTTTATTCTTTTTAAGAGAAGATAGCAGCCTTAATAGCACCACCCTGACAGTAGAAACTAATATCACTAGAATTAAAACAGAATCCAAACATTCTAAAACTTCAACCTCCCCTCTAATCTTCTTTTTTTCATTATTCCTTATATCTAGGCCTTGCAAATAATTTGCAAATAAATTCTACAAACTCTTAACATGCAGCGATGACAACCTTTTCTGGAAATCTGGAGTGTGCAACTAGAAGTGATGCTCACAATTATCCTTAGAAGGGTAACTCACCTGCATAGCCCTCACAGCCATTTAATCCTCAGAGGCCTTCTCCAAGAAGACTAATACTAGTTGGCAGCAATTTCGCAAGCCAGCTACACAGTAAGAATAATAGCGAGATACCTCCTCAAAATTTATTAAACACAATCAATCATACCCCAGTCATGAATATCTTCAGCCACAAGGGGGATGATGTGCAAGTTCCCTCAACTGAGTCAAAATCAAGTCCCAATATCAATCAGAGGTTGATTGAAGATTAAATATTTGTATTATTATGGTTTGGAAGGAACATGGAGTCAATAAATGGTTGGCTGCCACTATTGAGCAAGACTATGAAAAAGAATAGTCTCAGCTTGAGATTTCAATTGGATTTTAATAGTTGAGAGCTGCTAAAGAGGAGAGTAAAAGATCTGCTCTCAGGGAAATATTCTACTAAGAACAAAGAATACAAAATATCAACTCACTTGAGAGTGAGGAAATGAAAAATGATTCCTATTTTGAAGAAGAGGAGGAGGAGGAAAATTAAAGCAACTTGAAATCTCAAGATTAAAATCAAGAAGAAAGATCAACATGAACTTATTTACTTCATTATAATAAAGTTCAAGCATATTTGAGAGAGAAGATCCCTGGTTTTATTAAAAGCAGTCGTCATCTAATAAGATGGAAGAATTGCTGTTTTCCAGAGGGAGAAACAATGAAACTGAGTAAAGAACTAACTTATTAAGGGAGCAAGAGATGAGCGGCTTCAACAGCTAAAGCTTAAGAGTCATTAATTATGAAAGTGACAAAGAAAATAATGAAGTCATCTCTTTAAGACTATAGAGAAGAAATTGAGAAAAAAATTATCATTAACACTTTAGAATCAAATTTAGAAGACTCTTTATTCAAGATATATTTTTATTGGATTAATTAAACTTGATATTTTTAGAAATCTTTCAGATAAGCAAAAGTTACAATAGAATGAATAATGGTGAATAAATTGGGCTCTTAATTGAGTAAAGAAACATTTATTGTGGAATATTTACATGCAAAACACTACTTCTAATCTATTCTAATTATTCACGATTTAGGGCTGTTTGCAAATACTCTCATTATGTTCAAAACTTTTGTCTTTAATCTCGACTTCATCCATTCTTTTTATGTGAGCTTGCCTTTTTAATTTGTCTTTCTTATTTCTTCTATTGGAGCACATCTCCTGGCTTGTTTAGGATTCTGCCAATCAGTAAAACTTAAAGCTTAATTAGATATGATGGAATTTATTTGACTTTTGATTTACGTAGAAAATAATGCCGAAGAAGACGATTATTCCGAGCATGTATACAACTCCTGCAGTGCTGGAAATGTTGTCTAGCTCAACGAAGAAGATAGAGGGTGCGCCTCTTGTGCTCTTCATTTCCTCCTCACGCTCTCTCTTCATCTCATACAATATACCTTAATTAAATTAATCTCGTCGCTCAAGTCCTATCATTAAAAGTAAGTTCAGAATTCAAGTAAGGAGAAGTTAGAATTTATGCATCTATTGCTTGGCTTACCTCAACGATGGTGGTCATCATAGCCTCCTATTGGGATAGATCAACTGGGCCTTCTTGCTTGTCTTGGGGAAGTGAAGGATCAACAGTGTATCTGGATAGGTCGAAGTTGAGGAGTGAGTAGTACACATCCTGGGTGTAATCGAAGTCCCATGAGTGGTCCTTGAAAGTTTGGAGGGTCACGTTCTGCTCTGGGGTGATGCGATCGCGGCAGTGAAGCATCATCTGTGCGAGGATCTTGTTCATGAGTCTGTCCTTCTGCTGAGTGGGGTGAGTGGTAATGAAGTCTTGGATGTTTTTCTATAGATTTATCCTTCAATGTATCTGGGTGTGTGTGTGGCTAAAATTTGAAAATTGAGTGATATTGTTATAAATTTGTAATTTGGATTATTCTTTGCAGTTTCAAAGGAAGAATCAAAATGAACAAGAGTGTAATATCACAACACAACAATGACAGCATTCACACTAGCATCATGAACACTCCACAGTCTTCAATCAAGGAGTCTATTCATGATAGGTCAATCGTCTCTGATCACTCTCATACTTCCCTCAATCAATCATTCCAATATTTAATACAAGATCATATTTTGTTTCCTGCAATAGCAAAAGTAAAACGGCATTAATTTTCCAGTCTAAATCACATAGAACCTTGCATTCAATAATCAAAACCAAGACTTCCTTTTGAGTTTGGAAGCATCAGAGGAGCGACTTACCCTCTTAGTAGAGGATAGATTTGACATCCACACTTGGAGAGGAGATTTCACTTCCAAATACATTGAGGAAATCACTAGAAAGACTGGAAAAGAGAGGACTTATCAGACTTTTCTGCAGATGCTTATAGGAACTATCAGAAATTATAATTAAAGAAAAGATTCAATAAATTGTTTGTAAATGAGAGAGGATTTTCCTAATTTTACATTGATCTAATGAGCTTTTCTGAGTTGCAGTTATTGAAGGCTCGGAGAGTAGGTGATGCTCAAACCATGATGGAAAGTAGCCAGAACTCTAAGAATAATAAGCGCTATCTGATATTGACGCATTTGATAAATGCTCCTTCAAACAATCCATCTCTGCAGTAGAATCATTTTGCTTTTATGTTTATTTAGAAAGTCCACTATCCTCTGCCATTGAACCCAGTGGAGACAGGGACCTATCTCATGGACAAAGAAACTATGAAGAGAATGGTCCAAAGGATGAGTTAAACACTTACTGAGTTTAGAAAACAACCTTAAAATTGACAGCTTATTAAATTATACCTGCTTAAAGCGTGGGAATGTAATCGAATGGATTTGGAAGATAAACAGCCAAAGAGTTTTTCTCTAAGGAAAATACTATGCACCCTGTAGTTGAAGAAAATATTGCATTGAAATAAAAGCTTAGCAATTAGAGCAAGCTAAGTCTAAATTTTGTATCTAATTAATTAGAAGTATTATTAGTAAAGTCTATGGGAGGTGCAGTATCTCTGAACACTCTGCATGTAGAAAAGAAGAAGATAGAAGGAGACTTCTAGTCCTACTAAACTATCACTCAAAAGGAGATTAAGAAGCTCAAGAATCTTCAAATGGAGTTCATAGCTTTGAAATAATATATTTGTAGTTGCAAAAGAGAATAAACGAAACAAAGTAGGAAATCCAAAGTGAAAGGCCTCAGTCTGCATACTCCTAACTTTCCATGACAGGAGGAGCCATGCAAAACTAAACTGTCACTTCAAACTTCAATATGGGAAATGGAAGTCTTGGCCAAGATTTAACAGCTGAAGTGGAAGATTTAAGACGCCAATTGTCAGAGGTTAGTGTAGAGTTGGAAGAAATTAGGGAGCAGTATAAGCGAAGACTAGCTTTGCAATAAAAGGACATGAATGAATACTATGAGCAGCTTTCAACATTTAGAAACGAGGAGAGACTTATGAGAGTCAAAGTTAATTAGCTGGAGGTTGAGTTAGAGAGAAACTTAAAAAGATTAGACATCATTTGCAAGAGTAAAGGCCTACCTAAACCAGCTAGAAAGTTTTCAGTCACTTCAAATGGTAATGGGGCTAGAGGCTTATAATTTTTATTTATTTTGAGGTGGACCTAACTATGTTTCACCTTATAGGAGAGGTCCGAACAGCAATAATGGATCAGCAACAAGACCTGCTCTAAGAGGTAGCAGTAATTTAAGTGGTGGAAGTGGAAACAAGCGGCCCACTCCATTGAGAAATTTTCAATATACTCCTCCATAGAAACGCCTCACAAACAATTAGATGCTTCATAAATTCCATTTATAACTACAATAGATAGTCTCCAGGTGGGTTGTCTTAAGGAAGTAACAACAGCCAGAACAAATTTGCAAAAGGCTCACCTCTGAGTAATACAGGAGGCAGCCTCACTAATTAATCTAATTCATTGAGAAATCGATAGGCTTCACCAGGAGCTCGCTCTACAGGATCCAATTAGTCTGGAGGAGCGAAATCCACTTAGAACAGACTTTATTCACCAAGTGGTAGGATGAGAACTAATAGCGGAACTCAAAGGAGCCCAGGATTTATAACTTATTGCAGAATTGTATTAGATTATACGGAAGCGGTGCAGTTTCAGGAGGTGTAAACGGAGGAGCGAACAGAATTCGTAGAGAACCTGCAGTAGGCGGCAATCCTAACAATTCAACTGCTAATAGCTTTAATTCTCGAGGAAGTAATGACTCAAAGACAAGAGCAGCAACTAATGCTTACACTAGCAAAAATCAGAATTCAGGCAGCCTTAATAGAAACAGAAGTAGCAATTCTAGGCCTGATAATGCTTACTCTTCAAAGTATTCTCAATAATCAATACTTTTTTTATTGCTATTCAAAGTAAAGCGCTCAAAATAAATATCCAAAGCAGAATTAAAACAATGACAGGTAGGGAGGAGGCCCCACTATGTTCGGGGCTAGAAACAGCAAGCCTGGTTCTTCCACTCAAATCCTAGATTAATAGAGATCTGCAAAGTTTAACTTAAAATTATTGATCTAAATTATAACGCATAGGGACAAACAGGAATAGATGAGAAGATATAGAAGTTGTAAAATATATTACAACAAGCAAAATAAAATCTTTGATAGTTAATAGAGTTTATACACTTTGCTTCTTCTGATAGAAAACATTAATTTCTATTATTCTTGCTTCTCTCTTTTAAGTTTAACTATATGATGATTAACATAATATAAACTGATTTTCTACTACAACTACAGTTTGTGAGTTATTAATTTTATTAATAGAATTATTAATTAACTTACTCGTGAGTAGTGCCTCTAAGCAATGGTCGAAAGTAGGAGAAGTAAAAAAGACCCTTATCTTCCAATCAGTGGGAAGAGTAGTCAAAGCAATTCAGAGGCAAGCACTTCTGTATCCAAAGGCAAGAATTTACTATACATCAATTATAATATATGATGATGATTGGTAAATTACTAGCAACTCGAACTAGTCAGACTAATAGCACATCACTGTTCTCTACTCTTGCATCAAGCAGCATGCAAACTCCTTAGACCTCAAACAACACGTCAAAGAAAAAGCATCATCTCCTCATCAATAATGAACGACCTGAATTCTTCTCATATCATATATTCATTTAAAGATTCTTGTACGTTAAGATGAACTCAACTAACTTCAAATACATCAAATACCAACTCAAAAAGTAACAATCAGTCTACAATGGCCATGCGGGAGAGCATTATCGCAAACGAAGATGGAGCAGACAAAAACTAGGAATCAAAGTTATAAGCCCAAAGGGATTCTTATTTAGTAAAATAAAAATTTAATATTTTCAGATTGAAGAGTGGAGGAAGAAAAGGAGCTGATGGTGATAAACAAAACAGAGAAATTAAAGTAAAATATCAGAAACCACAGAAACGGTAGCTGAGTTTATATCTGAAGATATTATCAGGAAACACATGAGCTCAAGGGGGAAATCTTATCAACAACAATTTTTATTGCAATACTATAACCTTATTAATTATCCAAACGCGAAGCTATTTTCTAGCAATGGAGTTGAGCTAGATGGAGATGAAATTCTGTATATGAAGACAGGTGATGTTGTTTTCCTAGCTAGGCATGGAGAACCTTTTAATTATTAGCAAGTTCTAGATCGATATGAGAAATTTCTCTTATTTTATAAAATATCCAATAATTTATAAAGAAACTAGAACTTCTAGGGTCAGGAGGATTCGGAAAGGTTTATTTAATGCGAGAAAAGGAGAGGCCAGACTAGCTCTATGCGGTCAAGTTTATAAGCTTAAATGAGTATCTGCAAAAAGGAGCAGATGGAATTTTCGAGATAGACAGAGAGGCAAAAACTTTTGAAACACTACAATTTTCTTATATCTCCTTTTAACTTTAAGAATGTTGAATTCAAAAAATATTATCTAGCTAGAGAACTATTTCATAATAGGCCACGGATAAAAAGAAGTGGTGTTAATTATGGAATATGCTAAAGGAGGAGAGTTAAAGCAATACGTTTAGAAAAAAGGAGGAATTTTACCCGAGTGGGAGGTTCAAATCTTTATGAAATAGATCATCAATAAACTTTATCTTTGAAGTTTTGGCTTTTATTTTACCATCAACGGACTTTATTCTTGCCACCAAAAGGGAATTATTCACAGGGACTTAAAGATGGAGAATGTTTTATTCATGGATAAAGATTGCACCCTTCTAAAAATAGTTGACTTTGGAATTGCAGGGTTCTGTCTCAAGCATCTCTAAAACTGTTGTGTTATTTAAATTATAACTCTAAGAGAAGACTGGGGCAGGTACTTTTAAATACATGGCTCCAGAAGTCCTTAAAGGGCACATAAACTTAGCCAACCCCTAAATGGACATTTGGGCATTAGGAATAATGATGTACTACATGCTATTCGGTTATCACCCTTTTATGAGCAAGAAAGAGCGATCCAGCAAAGACTACGACATCAAAATTGTGATGCAAAGAATCATCAATGACTCTGAGTAATTTATTTTTACCCTGTTGTAATTCCTAAGGCACAACTTGTAAAGCAAGTTAAACTTCGTACTCAGATGATCAGGGTTCTCAAGATACTCCAAACTCATCCATTTCTTTCTTTGCGTCTCCCTTAACGAGCACTGATGATTACCTGCACAGCTCAATAAGCTTAAGCCAACCTAAGTTTTATATATCACCTCTTCCTGAAAAATAGCTACGTTAAAGTGAAAGTTCTTTTTCTCAATCTCTCGATGACTTCAATCCATAGTAGTAGCAGTAGTAATTTAATCACGAAGAATTTACTAAAGATTAGTTAGATCGCTTACCTGCAACTCAAGCGCCAGTAATTACTAATGAGTGCAGAGACTTTCTCGCAAATTTGTTGAACAAGAATCCTAAAGAGAGATTACTGCTTATGGATGCATAGAATCACCCTTGGTTTGAATTGAGCCCACAGGATATATTGAGTAAGCAAGTTAAGATTGTACAACGCTTAGCAGAAGAAGAGTAAATTAGGTTGGATCGGGTAAAAAGTAAAAAATTTTATTTTTAAGGGCTAAACAAAAGCTTTAGCAGTAAACAGCTCAGTAATTCCAAATGCATTCATCAATTCAAAAAAGAAATACACTAAATCTATAAAGCTACAACACCATATTTAGCTATAAGACTTTAGTAATATGATTTAGGGATTTTATAATTATACATGTGAATGACAATTTAAATAGGAGTATTTTTAGCTAGCAGTCTGGATTAGGAAAGAATAAACTGAAGAGCAATAACACTCCCTTAGGGGTAGGATTGGGAGGTACTTTAGCAGGAGTAGGGTAATTTATATTAATTTTATAATAGCTGATAAATGGGAGTAAAATGAAGAAGCTGAGTTCGCTCACTCCTTTAGATGAAAAGAAATACTCCAAGCAGAATAGTATCTTGAGTCACCAACCCAATAACTAAATATCATAAGAGAGTCAAGGCAGACGCAAGCTTCATAACGGTATCAGCAGCAGTAGTGGTGCGAGGGCCTCAAGTATAGGAAGTACAAAATTACCACAAGGCGCCTCAAATAGTAATCATTAGTAAAAGAATTTGCTACCAGAATAAATTCTTACCTATCCAGGAATTCGAATTAGACTAAGAGTATTTATTAATGTTTGGTATGCTTTTATTTGTTTGATAAAAGAGGAAACTTAGCAGCACTACAATCCTCATCAATAGTAATAGTAGCAGCAGATTTAATTAGCAGGGAGACAAAAGAGAAACTCTGTTTTGAGTCCCCTTAAGAATCATGCTTTTCTCTCCAAATAAAATGAAAGGAAAAGGCTCTGAGGAATAGAAACAAATATATACACTACTCATATATTAACTATTTATCCAGTTTATTAGGAAATGTAACATATATAATTTAAAGTTGATTTTGAATTGTAATTGCCTATCTTGAATAAATGAAATATCCTTCTTACAAATTGAAAGGAAAACAGCGAGCAGAAGGAGATGTTTACAATAACCATGAGTAGAAATTCAATCAACCCTAATCAATCAGCACTTATGCCTCTAAAAAGGTTCAATACATTGGATAAGAGAATAGATCAATTCCAATAGGCAGATGACTCTGAGAGAAGTTAAATGCTTCAACTGGTCAATAAGCGAAGTGCGAGTATTTATTTGCTTGGCGCAAATTCTTTCAAGCTAAGAAACTTCCTTAGTAAAGCCTAAATAAATGACAAAACAAATCTGCCAAAGAATTCAATAATCATCATCAACCAGGGATAATAGACTAAGTAGAAACCCAAGAAAAGAAAGGGCTCTCCAAGCAGTCTTAAGAAAATAAACAGGAAGCAGAGCGTATCTTATCACGACAGCGACTCTATCTCCTCCAGAGATTCAAACGAGGAGGCAGACTCTTTCACCGAAAATACAGCCACTCAAAACTAACAAAAAACTTTTGGAATATAGAACCTTCTTCATTCAAATATAAATACAGTTTCATGAAATAACTGAAAATTTAAAGATAGCAGCAATAAAGTTCATGTAAATCTAAGAGAAAATTTAGAAAGGAAAGTTCTCTCAAGAATCAAAAGTATAAGTAAAAATTCAAAGGCCTTGATGCACTTCGTTTAAGATACAAACGATCAAAACTAATAAAACCGCAAAATGGATTCTCCAAGCAATTACCTTGATGAACTGTACTCAACTCAAGTTAACAAGCCAATAGAGGAAAGTGAAAGACACTTAGAGCTTCTAGAGAAAGATTTAACTTGCCAAAACTTTAATGTTAATTTAAACTTTCCAGTTTTTAACCATTAAAGAAAGTTATCACATAACGTGGATTCAAAAAGTTTTACTTAAAAGAGAAAAATGTCTTTACTAAATGGAATAGTGATCTCGCGAGTACGACCAGCTTAAGATTCCTATTTTGATGAAACTAAAAGCATCTACGATTCTAAGTATGGTGTTGAATGCGGCTTCGTCAATGGTAAAATTGGATAGAATCTTTAAGCAAGAATGCAAGATAAGGGATTCATGAATGAGACCAAGCTTTTTGTGGATCCTTTCAGTAAATATGGTAGCACAGTTGACCTTAATAGATAAACACGCCTTACTTCAGCTGTTACAAATAGAACAATGGTTTTTAATGCTAAATTTGAATATTCTGTTGAAATTTTAAAATGGTGGATATGGAGAAACAATTAGGAAGAGATTAGGGGACTCTAGTTTCCTCTAAAAGGGAAAGCAAGTACCTGCGATTAAATAAATACAGAGAAAATCAACTAACAGTGGACCAGAGGAATTACGTGTTTAAGTACTCACCCTCCAAGCTAAAGTAATTCAATCATGATACTCCTTCCTCTCTTTTGCTTTTATGTTTTAGCTGATGTCGAGCAGAGAAGATATCAAACCAAATGCATATTAAAGAAATTCACTGAAATATTTGAGAAAACAAGGCTTAAATCCTTTAAAATGAAAATAAGCAAGTTTATCAGAATCCGTCTTCGACAATGATAAAGATTTACTCACAGTAGATTTATAAAGGCTTAGAAACTGTAAATTTATATATGAACCATTTATGTTTCAAATATCTTTTCTCTCTTATCAAGCATTTGTATTTTATTAAATTTGAAAACTTGATTACTCAATCTATAGATAGATTAATATATCTATTTAATAAAATATAAAAAGAATTTAATAAATCAATTACCTCACTTTGAGCATATTTTAATTGTAAAGTAAATATGACCATAAAATTTAACAATAAATTTTCTATACTTTTATCAATATATATAAATAATTTTATAAATTTGTAATTTGTAGAAGATATAAAAGGGGAGAATTAGAATAATTATTTAATAAATTTATCCTTTTGCTATAAATAAATTATTTCAACATCGGTATCTAAACTATAACCATAAGTCGATTAATCTACTATCATATAAAAAATAAAAACAACAACACATGCTAGTATAGACTGACTTTTGCATTCTAATTATAATATTATTCCCAGCGGAAAAGGAATTTAGGCGCACTATTTCAATAAAAGATAGTCTAAAATACTAAAATATAGATTTATAGATAATTATTAAATTTATTAAGATTATTCCTCTTTTAAGAGAAAAATGATTATGAGTGAATAATAAATTAAAGAATCAAATAATAAAAAAAACATCCCCCTTGTAGAACTTCAATGTTTTCCCGCCGAGGAGCTGAGACTATAGCTTATAATTTGTGCTTTCGACAAGATAGGTTTGAGTAGTATCAGCAACTCAAAGATTAAAGAGAGCGCAGAGAGCGACTCCACGATTATACATACAAGTTATCATTTAAAGTTCAAGACTTTGAGATAAGTCTAATTTTGTTTATTTTTTGACTTTGAGAGAAATAAAAGAATACATGGACGAGAGTGGCATGGACTTAGACGATAAAAAGGCAGGCTCAAAAAATCATAGAAAGGCTCACTCATTATAACCACGATTTATATTTTAATCATTCAAAAGCGAAAGAAACCAAACCTTATCCTCACCCAATTTACAAAGGAACGTGTCTTCCTAAGTTAAATTAGACAACATAGTTAAAGAGTAAGATTTAAATATTAAAGAGTAGCATATCTCAACTTATTTATTTTAAGATGAAGAAGTGCTTGAAATGTAGAGAACTAAATCGATTGGTGATACCTTCTATTGATTTTTGTGTTTAAATTCAGCACTGAGGTAAGATTTGATAAAATTGAATAAGAATGACTTTCATAAAACAAAATGGGAGACTAAATTTGTCGATAATTATTCCCGCCTTGTCTAATTATTCATATAGAGAAGCACTTACATGCAGCAATCCAGCTTTTAGATTTTCTTCCTCAATTATAATAATTATTTATTTTATAGCTTGAGCAGAAATAACTGCGTGAGCTTTTATCGGTACAACCCTCAATACAGCTTAGTGAAGCCCAGTGCAAGAACAGTTCATATCTGAAACGACTCCGTCAGAGATCAAATATAGCAGCTTCTCTAAGCATAAATTAATGCATTTTATATTTTATCAGCAAAAAAACTGAATAATTAAAACCAAATAAAAAAATCCCCTCAAAGAGAAAAGCTGAGAGAGGCTTCCCCCATTCAAGACTAGAATTTACAAAAGACTCAATCCATCTAAGGAAAAGAGGAAAGAAGTGACGTCAAATCCTTTTCTGGTAAGGATAACGCCATCATGAGAGCTATCCTCGGGAAGATTGAATTAATTATATCTAATATGAATAGTTGAAGTTATAGCAATTGAAGCTTAATTAAAAGGAAAATAGAAATAAAGCGATTGTAGATTATATTAATACTGAAGAAATAGTAATTTTCAATAATGAAGTAAAGATAATTGTTAAATTTTTATTCTAGCTCAACGGAAAACAAAATGAAACAAGTTCACGAGTGGGGTTATCAGTGTTAAGCTCAAAATATATTTGTATGTCTCTTTTCTTTAAAGCTTGTTTACCATCGCAATTCTATTAGGTGAATCACAGTAGTCTTTATTCTCGTGTCAAGAAGCAGCATTAGCATTTAAGAATACTTGCAACGGAGCTCCTTACTATGCTGAGGATTGGAATATATCATGCTAAATTAGTTTATGAATACGTTTGTGAGCAGGACTGAGAGCTGCAGCTAAATGAGTATTTGTCCTGTCGGAGGGTCAGGAACAGCTCCTAACTGTACTTGGCAAAGGAAATTGTGCGTGACCTGTACATAAGAAGGAGGTATAGTTTACATGAGAATACAGTTTATAGATTAGCATTAATTAGATTATTTTAACACTGAGATTTTGTATCAGTCAAATGGCTTGCCAGATCATTGCGTGCCAGGCAAAGTAGCCTTATAGGAGAAAGTAATTGATGTCAAATTTAGATCCTATTATTTTAAGATACGACCCTCCTCCCACCACTTTCTTTGCCATGCCAAACAACAAAGATGAAATGAACCATTTAATTTGTGACTTTGAATCATCAGGAAGCAACAACATTCCATTTATGACATTAAAATTATAATCCAGCTGAGTCTAGATTTAGAAATTTAGGTGACCTGACAATCTCAATATCAAATATGGTTGGAATCGCAACAAACGGAGTTCTGCTTTTCAATGGAAATTCTCCAAGGAACACAGACTATATATTAATATAAATCTTGAATTAAATTACTATTTCTACCCTCAAGACTGGTATGGATTAAACAATGTAGAGGTAGACTAAGAACTAGATGCATGCTTAGGTGCTATCACTCCAGAGGACGGACTTTATCACTACTGGTTCCTGCCTCCTTGCATCTACAATCATCTTTTATTTGCTATAAGTGTATTCTGCTCTCCATCTATTTTTGTAAATGCAGCATAACTACAGACAAGTTTATTCTGCAATAATGTGACATCATGCAAAAATGATTTAGCTACTTATGCTCTAGATTCGTACACAGGACTCAATCCTACTTACACATTTATTGGAATGGCAAAAGATGGACACAAAATTATTGGTCCATACAAAGACGGCGGCTCTCTCTGGGACTGCATTGAGCTAGATGTTTGCAATGGATATAGAGATCTTTCAAGCAATAATTACACTTATGTGGCTCTTACTAATCTCTATTTAAAAGGTTTGAAATAATTCTAAAACTAAGAGGTAAGTTTATTTTCCCTTACATGGTGGGCTGCTTTGGCCCTGGAGCAAAAATAACCTACAACACTGACTGCTCTACCAATCAATGCTCATTTGCCATATCAAATCTTTTAGGTTGGTTAAACTTAAGGAATGCAATCATGCTACTTGCAGCTCTCTTCTTTTTACAGGGTTTTGAAACTTATTAATGCTTGAAATTTAAGTGCAGACTATTACTGATATGCCTCAGAGAGTAGAAATTAGTTTTTAAAATATGAAAACAATTTGTACAATCTTATACTTTGAAATCATTTCCCTCTCTGATGGAAAGTAGGGTAAGTATATTTAAATAAGGTTTAACTCCTTGTTAAATTTTAAGAATGATGATGGATAAAAAAGTGTCTATGCCACTTCATAGCTATTAGAAATAGTCAACGCACATTCCAATAAACTCCAATTCACCTGACTAGAAATCATCAGTGATAGCAATTAATAATATCTAGAACAAACTAAATGCCTTAAAAGACGATTCTCAAGCCTAAAAATATTATCCACTCGAGTTAGATCCTATTTTCAAGTATGCACTAAGGAACATATAACGTATTATAAGAAAGAATATTAGAGTGTTACTTGCTCTTGAGGAAAATAAGAGGTTAGGAATTTACAAACCTATAATCAGCAAGGAAGAATTAGATAGGATCAAAATTGGACTTAGTGTAGGTATTTCTGTCGGAGGCTCTGGTTTCTAGTTTGGTGGGGGACAAGAGAGAAGATAGAGCTAGATATTTATTTGCTTTAGTCATTTACAAATTTCAAGTCATCATATAATTGAAAGTTTTTTTGCAATAAATTTCAGACCTTAGTCTCCTTTAAAGCGATTTTCTGTGATGGGAAACAACTAAAACTAAGTAATTAAGGTTGGGAAAATGGAGACCAGCGAAGAAGATGACGATGAGTCAGATGGATCCAGTCATTTGTCTAAGTCGAAATCTCCAGCCCAGACTTATAGAAGATAGTCAAAATCAGTTACTACGACATAGAAGGGGAGAGCTGCAAGAGTGGCTCAGCTGAATTTGAGTGAATTAAAATCCCCATCAAAACTCAAGCCCAAGAACAGCCATTTGCAACCAAGCAAAAGAAACCACAACTCCAAAGAAACTAATCGATAGAACTAATATCTTCAAGCCCAACCTAAAAGTCCTTTGAAGAGATAATAAAAGCACCTTAATGTTAAGACAAATAATTTCGCAGCGGGCAATAATGATTTCACAGATAAGATCACTAGAATTCCCCTCTTTTGATGGAGGATCATGAGGATGAATTAGAAAGCAAGGACTATCAGATTGATTAACGTTATGAACAGCTAGGAAAGCTCCCAGAGTATAAGGCTGATAGTGATAGACCTATAGCTGAACAAGATAAATCGTATCAAGATTTTATCAGAAATCAAATCAGAATACAATAGGAGCTTTTAGTCACTTTGAACAAAGATGAGCTTACTAAATAGATGGAAATGCTTTGTAAAGATTTCCTAGAGGCTATCATTAAAAGCAATTTTTATCTTGATAATTTAAAAATTTTATTTGCAAGTCTTACGATATAAAAATGAGCATGATTGATATCATCAACCTTCCCAAAAATGAGTAAGGCATGCCTGATCCTGGCCTTTTAAAAGTCAGATAGAAACAAGAATTTACAATGTCACTTTATTAAGACGAAATAGATGAGCTTGTAAGTCTTTTATTGAAGAAATAATTATTTTTAGAAACACAAGGTTGCTGAGCTAAGAGCAGAGAGAGACAAATACTTTAACAAATTTAATTAAGCAAGAGATCAAAGCAAAGATCTTCACAATTTCTTCAATTTTCTCTTCATTTAATTGCTAATCATAATTTGCTTTAAGATATGAGATCTAACTATGCCAAAGAACTTCAAAACCTTAGAGAATCTGTAATTCACTCTTTTGCCTAACTATATTTAGCTAATCAACAAATAAAAAGACAAGAATTATTAGTACACAGAGGTTAGATTTTTTGATTCAGTTTCGAGCATGGATGAACCTACAAAAGCTATGCTGTAACTTAAAATGTCAGATGTCTAGAGACAATATTTATGCTATATTGATTGAATTAAAATACGAGGATTAGATTCGGGGCTTATCAGAGAAGCTAGACGTGTTCCAGAGGCAGATCATGATTTTTGAAAAGCTGTGTGAAGATGGAAACATGCTCGTCTCCCTCGATGAGTTAAATGCTCTGGATATTTGGTTTTCTTATTTTATCTATTTGCGATATTTGCAAGAAACTGGCAATCGTAGAAACAGAGCCGAAGACTTTATGGAAGGCTTTTGAGCAAGTGTTTGGCTTTGGCTTTTTCCTGCCTACTATAGAGGAAGAATATATTCTCACAAATATCATTATCCAAGGTATGAAACTGCCAATAAGGTCACTAAATTTGCAAATTCGGTCAAGAATGAACTAGAGACATTCCGTAAAATAATTGGCAAGAAAAACTCAGAGATGTCTCTTCTTCATCAAAATCTTTTCACCAAGTTCGAAAATGCTCTAACTGAGAGCAAAACCTAACTAGAAGAGAGTTTTCAAGCCTAATTTGATACATAAGTTAGATTTAAGCAAAAACAAAAATGTAAAGTTGTATTACTTAATTTTAATGATTAGATTGATCAGAGAAAGAATGAATCGGTTTGACGAAAAAGCCTAGAGCTAGGAAAAAGCTCTAAAAGAGGCAGTCTCTGAGTTCCAAAAAGCAAACTTACAGCAATTTGTAAGAACATTTTTGTAATGATGAGCTATAATAGTTTCTGAAATGGTAACTCAGAACAGCAGTACTCAAAATGGCTAAAGACTTTCAAGAGGCTGTGTAAATCAAGAAATAAATTATCTCTGAGGATAACTAAAGATACAAAGATTATGCTTTAGAAAGTTAGCATCCCCAACATGAATAAATATGTATTGTATATTATTTAATGCTTCTGACTAAGGTATGAGCATGTCATATATGTGTAGCTGCAAAGTTGATGGCTAGCTTTACAAGCTAAAGGATCTCTATAATAAGTTTTTTGTAAGGCATCTAATTTGGTTAAATTATTTGCAGAATGTGGTCAAATAAGTCAAGAGAACCATAAATATTTTACAATGATTTAATTTCAAGCCTTTCGGTATTACAGACCCTGACTTTTATTAAAATCATAAATAATTGAATATAGGATTGAGTTATGCTAATGGAGACTATTCAGCAAGCAAAATGGATGATGGCTCCAATGACAGAGATAGCGATAATCAAACTGTTGGAGAGGATTAGTCAGACTCTGAAAATCTAACTCAAAATTCCATTTTATATCCAAAAATAAGATAAATTATAATCTTAATTAATACTTATTGAAATTTAGATAAAGTTTAAATAAAATGAGGATGGGTCAAATTCGAATAGATATGGAAGGAATTAAAAGAATGGAGAGAGATCTAAGGACGAGTAAACAGATATCGAAGTAGGAGATGTAAGTCTAGGTCAGTATCCTGAAGAGTAATAGCCAAATAAGGGATAGATAAGTCAAACTAATTGCTAAAACTGTGGCTACCATGTTTTGCATAGTGGCTTTGATTTTTCTGCTGTTAAATTTGGATAAGAGTTTCTTAAAGTGGTGGCTTCGTGCAAATAAACGTACAACCAAAGTACGAGATAGTCTCCTTCAACCTCAGGTGCTTAGAAAAATAACTAGACAAAACTTTCAAGCAACCTACCAGAGTTAGAAGCAGAGCCATACAGACTGATCCTAAAAAATAGATGGTATTCATCGTTGTCCAAAATATATAAGAAGAGAAATTTATAAATTCATTCTTGTTTCAGAGTCATACTTAGATACAGACCTCCCATTATCAAGAAGCATCCTAGGTAAAATCTAGGCTCCATCATACTCTCTCCACTCAATATCTTTTGAGACAGAAAAGTTATAATGAAAGTGATGCAGTTCACAGCAGGCACAGCTATTGTTAAGTCTGACTAGGCCAGCACAAAGTTTAACTGTAAAAATAAAAGTTGTTCAAGATTGAGGTGAGCTGATTGATTACATATGGAACATTATTAAATTTACAAAAATTCAATTATGGAATGAGGAATCCAAGATTAGTGTATATTGCTTTGAGTTCTTCTCCCATGGTCTTTTATTTAGGGACTACTTATTCGTCTCCTTTAGGTTCCTGCTGTTACAGCTCCTTATACTCTTTATCTTTAGTGGCTTTGTCCATGTAGGCGTTTGTAGTACCCCAAAGAAGTCCCACCACAAAAAATCCAGCGAATGAGTTAAGGCTTTTCAATTCCATTCTTTTCTATAATCTTAAATTATTATTTGTTTATAACAAATCTTATCTCTAAATTTAGCAAAGAATTCTGAATTTATAAATATTATAGGATAAATTCAAATGTGTAAAAGTGTAAAAAGATTAAAGAAATAAAAGGTCAGTATTAGAGTTGGTTTGGTTTGAGCATGGTGGTTTCTTTTTGAAAAAGATTGTGTTGGTACTTCATCATGAAGAAGTAATTTAAGTTTGAGATGCAGTGCTTACCTACTTCGCTTAACTCTAAGCTTTCTCAATATCTCAGTTATTATAATTACAAATAAATAGTTGCTAGTCTCTCGATATCCTCATTCGGGCTGAAGAGAGCCTAAGCAATGGGCACTATTCCTTCTCTAGAGTTTGGTAGTAAGTAAACTAACTTAGTCACTGCATCTTCGTCCTAAAGGAATCTATTTATCTACACGAATATTGCCAAAACTTCTTTCTCGCTCATAATCAAACCAGTTTAATTTTATCATTTACAATTATAATCCCCTCTGCTTAGTCGCAGCCTTCGAAGCATAGTTTCCAATAGTGCAAAGTTAATGTTAGATTTGTAATCAAGCTCCTTAAATTTTAACATGAATCGCTGAATCTTAATTAAAAGTAGTATAAAATGAATTATACTGGTTTTACATAGTAAAATTATCTTGTAGATATTAGTCTTCTATAGTCTTTTGATTCTTGATGAATAGATGTCTTGTAGTCTCTCTCCCTCGTGAATTAAATCTTCTCCTCTCCCTGGGATAGAAGCACTAGCACTTGTGCTGGCGATTCCATAAGCTGCTCCAAGCCCTGAGGTTGAGTTACCACCATTCATAATTATTAATTACTCTCTATAAATTATAATGGCTAAAGAGACTGGATCATCTTTGAGAGTTAGGTCTATCATGAGTTAAGTATAACTTTCAAATGCTCTCTTTATTTCTTCGTCATTTATTGAGTTTGACTTTATCCTTCCAATAATTGCTCTGATGAATTCTTGATCAAGTGCAAAGTATCTCTCTAAATAAAAATAAAGCAGAGAGTATTCTAAGGAATATTTATCTCTCTTGCTCATAATTATAGAAATCTTTATTTCTCGACACTTTGATCTTGCCTATGTCGATTTCGCAGCATACATCATACCAATTACCTCTTTGTTGGAACATTTAATCCATAACTTAAAACTATTTGAAAGTAATAAAAATGAATATGATTGGGTTGGTTACTCCTGCAATGTAACCGACGTCCTCAATAAAGTCTAGATTGCTCAGAGCTGCATAAGGGTGAAGTTTTTGTAGAAGTCCTGGAGATAGCACTGGTGAGATAAATCTTATAATTATAGTTATTTCAAACATATATATTGAATAAATGAAGCACATGCAAGTGCATACTCTTAAATTTCATCAGCTGAAAATTCTAGACCTCCAGAGAACAAAATCCTATATAAATTAGTAAACTTAAAAAATATCCTCTTTTCAGCCAGCAAAGCGTCATAGATATGCATAGTTTTCTCACCGAACTTTACTATGAACTTCTTTATTGAGGTTGTGGCGAATTCATCAGTTCCAAGAATCTGAGAAACACAAATCTTGCTCTTGTTTCCATAAAACACTTTTTCAAGTACTCGATAAAGTGCATAAGGATCTCCATTTACTCCACTTACAAGACTCTAAGGATTGTTCAAAATTGGGTTCAAGCAGTTTTAGTTATCAGCCTAGTTCTTACAAATCTGCTTGAATACTTTTCTCTTTATGAAATCTACAGATGGCAATATACCTAGAGTGTCTTTTGCATTTGCTGCCCCGTATACATGATACATAATCATTAAAATAGAAGGATTTATTATGACTTAATATCAACTTGATCATGTTTAGATTCGCAGCTGCAGGCTTGGTTAAGTCCTCAACCTCGAAAACACATTCAAGAATTTAATTGATGACTTTGCTGAAACTTTCAACTACACATTTATGCCTGCTTCCAAAGGCTAGTGCTTTCACAATGGCTCCTCTTTTAGCTTTAGTGTCTAGCTTGTTTTTCATATAAGAGTGGAAGTAAAGAGTTTGCTGATTCCCATTCACATTTTCTGTAAGCTCTTGCTCCACCATCTGATAGGGTGAGAATATTATCAAGATATATAGAATGGAAGAAGAGACTTTAACTCATTTGTGTATTCAGAGGTTATTTGTGCTGGTAACTCTACTCCAAAAATGTTTCCTTTTTCATTTTGAAAACTGAACCTGTTTTTACCCTCAAAATAGGTGAAATTCAGATAAGGATGGCTCTTTATTTCAAGGCTGACGTTTCTCTCGTTTTGAGATTCAAAAACTACAAGAGAAAACTCTAAAAATAAACTTAACTCCCTTTCTCCTCGCACCACAATCTTAAAGGAAAGTTATTTCTAATCCTGATCAGAGTAAAAGGATATCCATTTCATGTCTAGAATCTGAAATAGCTTTACATCTTAAGCCAGTGAGGATTACAAAGGTGGTTTGTTATTACAAAATGTTCTTAATTTTTCCATTCGCTCATTGGTCAGATACTTTGCAGTTAGGTAGCCACTTTAATCATTGGCCATTCTCATCATGTCTAAAATAAGTGTATGCTATTTTTGTTTAAGTTGAGTCGTTGGTTAAGTCTTTAGCCTTCTTGCGATTTAGAATGAAGTAAGTGCTGTCCTGAGACCGATTGTGACCACCTTCTGGTAGCATATAGGAGGCTATAATGGCAGGATCAACATTAGGTACAGCATTTGGGTGACTGTATCGAATATAGCTGAGAATTTAATAAAAATGAGAATTAAATTAGTTATTAACTTTAAATGGGACAAATGAGTGTCAGTTGAAGTGTGTTCAATTTGAATAATTAATGATCATTCGATTCTACATTATATTCTAATAGCATTTTATCCTTGCGATTTAGGTGAGAAGCGACTCAAGTTTTAAATGAAGCATATATTGAAAGGAGGATGAGTGCGCTAGTCATATCTCGATGCAGAGAGGTGCTGTGAAGTTTATAAAATAAGAAACTCATATTAATTTTTGATTATCTATCGAACAAGCTACAGATAAGGGGTGAATCTGTGATTTCAACATAGACGGATTTGCAACTCCTATTTTATTAATTTAATCAATCACCAATTTTAATTTAATTTTGTTTTATAATAGAGCCCTCGTTTATGTCAAATTCAGCGAGTACGATATAATCGATTAGCATTTTTCAAATTATAAATATTTATAAAACTATTTTTATACCTCAGCAATATTTATATCAAATCTTCTCTGTAAATTTAATTCTTTTTCATCACTACAAAGATAGATATTGTTTATTAAAACACTAAAATCTATAGCATTGATTGATTGTTCCTTCAATGACTGGTGGGTAAGTATTGGCAAGTTATTCTTTATTAAAAGTTGAATTCACAAGCATTCTGAGTTTGCTGGTAGAGTCAGAACCAACTATCTAACCATATTTATTTAGAAATTTGAGCTACCATAAATCTATGCAATAAAATTAAATAATAATGAAATAAACTGAAATCAATGATTGAATATAATTCTCATTCAGAGTCTGCCTTGATAATTTCCTTTTGAGAAGAACTTTAATTGCTTCCACTTCCTCCGCTCTTGTCTTGACCTGTCTTCGCAGTAGATTTCTAATTTTTACCCTCTTGCTATGAATGATAATCTGAAAATGTTCTGATCTTATCTTCTGCAATTTCATCTACTTAGAAAAATAAAAAATTCTATTTAATTAAGGAAAACATTCGTGGTCCTTTTTATGTCATCTTCTTTATATATTTTGATGTATTCAATTCTGTGATACATATAATTATCCTTCAGTAATTAATAAATCCTTGAAGATAAAAATATATATTTATTTTTTTAACTTAAATACAATATCTTCAGCTAGCTTTGAATTAGCAGTTTTCTGTTTACTAGCTTTCTTAAATTTTTAAATTAAATTTGAAATAATTGTTATCTTTGACTTCTTGGGTCTAAATTTAATTCCTACTTAGCTTTAGTGATCTCCATCCTCTTTCTCTGCAATTGTTTGAGCATCTTAGATAGTCTTAGACTTTCTTTCTTTTGTCTTCTTGCGTTTTTGCTTTCTCTCCACTGACTATGAAATATTGAGCTCTTCATTAACTAATAATTTTATAAAGAATATATCTGGAGGCTCGAGAGTCTTATTGATAGAAGATTTGTTTTTGCTCTAGAATTTATCTTTGTTTTTCCTCTTAGTTGTACTCTTTAATTTAGTTTGGTTTAATCCTTCTATTTAAGAAGAAGCAATGACCTCAACATCTTAAATGCTCTCAACTACTTTTGGCTTTTTCTATTTAACCTTCTTAGGCTTTGTCTCTGCATCATCTGAAAGCTTAATAATCTTGATTTCTGGCACTTCAGATATTTAAGACATCTTTTTAGTGGAGGAGTCATTTAGAGTCTTTGCATTCTTTATGCTTCTGAACTATTATAAAACTAAACTTACTAAAATTGTCATTAGAAGATGCTTTTAGCTCCACTAATTAACTTTCGTTTACTTTTTCATCCTTCAATGTATCTGAAATTTGAGATCTGTTCATTACTTTCACCTTTGAAATTTAAACACATAATATCTTATTTCATTAAGAAAAGTTTGCCATAGAAATACTGGACAGGAAACTATCATTCTTCTTCAGCTTATATAAATAAATACTTCTGCCCAATCATTTAAAACACTGCCTCTTTGTTGAGATGAGCTCTGAGTCTGCTCATGCCCTCGTCAGTTAGGATTTCTTTATCTTTGCCACTGAATATTTTCTTCATCACAGTTAATGATTCATAATTAGATAATATCTTCATTATCTAAAAACTACAAAAATCTGTGTTTACAAGTTTTAAAAATTCTCAAACTTTCCTTAAACCTTCTAAAGTTTAAATAACAACATTGTAAATCGCATTATAATCTCAGAATATTTTAATATTAGTCTCTTAAAAAGAATAGAAAGAAAAATTTGTTTTGAGTAAGCATATATAAATCTGACATATGAAATATTTTAAAATTTGAAATATTTATTTGTAATGATTTCTTCGAAATTTTCATTGAGATGATAATGTTCCTCTTTAATAGTAGTTTGGAGAGCTAATTTTTTGAAACTTTGAACGTTATTGCACAGACAAAGTAAAATGTAAACTATTATAAATTCTGGCCAGTATTTTTAAACTTTGGGAAGCTATTTGAGGAAACGAGCTCTGAGTTCGATGTACATTCTCTATATCCAAAGAGCGAAGAATATTGCATTAACTGTCAGGATTATTGCAAAGAGGCCAGTGCTCATTTTAGAAGTAAGAGAGATCGAACCCGAAGAATAAACAGGGTTGTTCTCAATCCAGCTTTGATAAAAAAAATATAGAAGCAATTCTAATTTGAGGTTTATTGAGAATAAAGAAGATTCCACAATAGATAGTTGTCACTGAGGCGATCAGAGATATGCTCTCCAAATCATTTAAGATTATTGTTATGTACGGTTAAAAGTGCTTATTCAGAATCAAGAACCTATTATTAAAGTTTAGAAAGGAAGGAATTAATGAGTAACTTACAAAATTAGAAAGAGAAGCACCACGAGAGCTTGCACTATCAGCCCAAATTTATTAAATTGGTTAATGAACACAGCTATGAAAATAATCAGAATCTTCCTGTACATGATAACGATCTCCCAAAAGAAGTACTTCACTTTATAGCCTCTGTAAATAAATCCATATTGTTCTCTGATGCTCCTCAAGTCTAGCTGATTCTTTACTCTGATCATTACTATCAAAGCAAACATAGGAATAAATAATTAATACCAAGACCCCAAACTATTATGCTTGGGATTGCTACTATAAAACTATAAGCAAGGTGCACTTATCAACAAAAATAAATTGAGGTTTAAATTTCATCCCCAACAAATAACCTCCATGTCATTGAGAATAAATAATCATAAAATAAATAGAACCTTTTTATCATCAAATTCTTTCCTTGAAATCATAGAACTATATTATGATTTGGTGTTATTTTAAATAGTTATTTTGTGGATAAGGAATAATATAATGACGATACTTGCAATAATTTTACCACCTACTCTATAGCCTTAGTTTACATCATGTGTTGAGCCAATACTAATTAATTAAATTCATTTAGAATTAAATCTTAAGTAAAAAGTTTATTAAGTGCTTAAATTCTTGATAATAATTTTAATAATAATTTATTAGGAATTAAGCATCCCTAATGGGCATATAATACTTAATCGATTTAAAGTAATTCACAGGCGTAACTCCTTGATCAGTTGTGCCACGTCACCGCGAAAGCCCATCGTCTACAAAGATATTAAATTTGTAACAGCATAATATATTTGATATTTTCAATTAGATATTAGTATGAAATCAATTTCTTCTTTTGTCCCTGTATTATATTTTTGATTAAGCAGATTCATGGCTTATGATAATATAATTATTCAATTCTATTTTAATAATTTTATTCGATAAATCAAAATTGTCCTTTGAGCTTAATTTAGAGGACATAAAAAGGCTTATTAAATAAGTGAGTGTTTGAGGCTTACACCTCATTTAAATTCTTCTTCAATTTTGAATGGCTATCCTTCTCAATTTAGAGTTTTGAAGATATGTTAAATCTACGAGGTAAAATCAAAGCCAATTCATTAAACGACTTTTATAAATTAAAATTAAACGCTTCAAATTAAATGACGATGACTCCTCCAACTCTACTATGTTTAAAATTAAGTGGTTATTATAATTAAATTATAACTTTTAGCTTTAAAAGCTGTATTAGCAGAGCTATGAGCGCTATTTGAATCGTCTATCTATTTACTCTCGGGTTGTTAAGTTATCGACTCTTTATCCTTCATACCCTTTTCTTTCTTTGAGTTCTTCTTTTTACGAGATGAACTATTTTGCTTTTCATCTTATTCAAATGGTGTCAATAAATTTGCAATATATTATTTTTAAATTAAAATATTAATAAGAGTAAAACTAATAAAATTTAGTCAAAAATAAATTCTTTCAGCAAATAAAAGTAGTTTATAATGAGATAATTCAATTTGAAAACTTCAATATTGAAATCTTTTTTAATAAATTGATTAGTCTATAGGGATTTGTATAAACTATTTTTGGGGTAATATTAATATAATAAAAATTTCATTCATGCAAAGGCAATTTTCAGCTCATCGTTTACTTAAATTATCTACAGTATATGAAAATTATAATTAACATATATTTAAATTAAAATTATTCGATTGTTAAACTAATTAACTTAATTTTAAGAAAAAATATTGATTTGAATAATTTAAAAAAGAAACTAATTTAAATAAGTAAGTGCACTAAAAATTGAAACTAATATAAGATAATTATTCAATAATAATTTTATATTTGATCTTTTAAATCTCAGTATAAAAATTAGATAAAGTTTGGTGTGATTGATGCATTTACGGTCTGGCTTTGAGCAAGCTAATCATAGTCTTGATTGATCATTTGCTTGATCGAGCTTTCTCTTTTCTTCCTATCTCTGATGTCATAGAATAGTTTAATCAAATACCATGCAGCGATACAAAGTCCAATGAATACTACTGGTAGCAAGGCTATCATAATCATTTTCTTGAAAAACACTCTAGTGTCATCAGAATATCCGCTTACATAACCAAAATATCCCTCATCTATGTAGTACTATATATTATAACACAACTAAAATACATAAAAGTTATAAAAATCCAGCTATAATCAGAGGCATTTACTTGAGTTCGATAATCGATTAAGCAATCAAAACTGAAAATTTGGGCAGGAGCTGTCGCTATTTGTCTATTCTAACTAAAGAATTGCCTGATTTCGTCAGTCCAAGAAAAATCAATCGTTGAAGTCATCATCAGCAGCTAGAAATGATTCATCATAATTTTCAAGTAGATATTAAAGTTTAGATAAATTTATTGATTAAATTACAGATATTAGTGATATTCTTAGAATTCTAAGCGCCTTTAAGGGTTGATCTAATCAGAAATATCATTAGCAAAACCACTCCAAGTAGAATGAATACTATTCTCACTATGTTAATTGCTTTGCTAGGACAAACTCCACATTTTAAAGAAAAATAGTCAATAAATATTTTGTCTCTCCTTGTCTAGAGTAACCAATCTGGCAATCATTTATTTTTACATTACAGAGCATTCCTCTATATCCTTCAGCACAAGATCTATATTTTAAAAATATGAATTTAAAACATCCCATGGGTATATTGTCGGGAGGTGTCATGCCGAGACAAGACTTATTTAAAGAATAAACTCAAGATAAGGGCACTCAGTGATTGCTGAAGTAATATTATTTTTTCTCCAGTAGCCTTGCATGGGGCCATAGTTTGCCCCTCCATAGCAATAAGCCTTATAAGAAGGGCACTCTGTGCATACACTAGGACTATTTTACTAAAGCAAACTGAAAGTATCAACTGGGCACAAAACTTATATAATTTTCACATTAAGCATTTTCCATTTGAGGTAAATTACTCTCCTAAAATACACTTTCTTAGGTCTATTTCGATGTGAAGATTTATATCGTCCAAATTAAGATAAATCTTAGATGATAAGTAAATGATGAATTCTTATCTTGAATATACTGAATGTTGGAAAGCTTTGATTAGTCAATTGCATCTGTTTCTGCTACGATACTATATGTATAGCCAGGGGTAGCTGAGAGGATAATATTCTCAATTTTTGTAAGTCCCATTTCGAAACTGAACTAATTAGTTCCTTCAATCAGAGAATAAATATTTTCCTAAAAACTTTATATATCTAACCATACTTATCAATGAGAGCTATATAGAGAGACTCCATATATCCACCGCTAACTTATTGATCTAACTTGAACGCAGGTAAATAATCTACCTTATCTAAAAAAATTAAACTTAAATTAAAATCTAAGTAGCTCTCATCTAAACTACTAGTGTCCATTCTCCTACTTTACTTCTAAGTTCTTGAACTATATTCTTCGCTACTTATCCTGCCTAGGTTTTGCACAAAGCATGCTAAAAAATATTATATCAATGAAAGTTTCTATGTTATTGCCATAAAATGTAGCTGAGTTATTTTGGAAAGTGATTTAAGAATAGTTTAGATCTGGCTCATAAGTGTCCCAATAAATCGCTCCACCTTTTTATTCAGCATAATTGTTTTAGAAGATAGTTTGATTCCCAATTTAAAGTAGGCACTAATTTTAACTAGTGGTGGAGGAGCATGTATAAAAAATAGCGCCGCCTTGTCCTTATCCCTCTGTCAAAGTGAGATCCGAGTCTACTTTAGCTGAATTATTTATAAAGACAGTGTCTTGGATTCTAACTGATGAGGGATTGGTAATATACTATAAAATAGGTTAGCAATTTAAAACTTACAAGTGCACCTCCTAGGGGTGAATAGTTGTTTTCAAAAGTAGAATTGCTGATTATGTAGGAAAAGATTGTATCAACAGATTATTCTTGAGCTTTGATGGCCAAGTCTTTCTGTTCATCTGTTTGTTCTAAAAATATATTCAATATACACTGCGCCACCATATATGCTAGAACAGTTTCTAAAGGTTGTATTCTAAATCAGAATACTCAGGCAATCCAAACATTATAGTCCAGATCCATAACTTAAGATGTCCTTATTATAGCTATTGAACAATTAATTCTAATACAAATGATTAATGTAAGATAATCAGTGCAGTATAATATCTGCAAATAAAGTATCGTATATTTCTATACTGACTTTTTCAGCATATATAGAAGTTTGACCTATTCTATTTTCAGTAATTATTTTATAAAATTTTATGGGAAAATAAAATTTGGAGATCTTATTAAATTATTCTATTTATAGGCTAATAATTATCATTTTTAATAACTGATTTGCTATTAAAAACTCTTAGAAACCAACATTAGCAGATCTGTTTAAATATACTGAGTTATAGATACAAGCTATAAATTAAAGCATTAAAAGTCTTTATAATAAATTCAATTTTTATCTCTAAGATTGAGTATTTTATTTTCTATTTTTAATATTACCCCTCAAAAAATATAAACCTATCAAGTAAAATTAAGCGAAATTTTTAATTGAGGAGGTTTATTAAGACAAAACTTTAGTTTTAATTAATATCTATCATACAATAGTTACATATATTAAGGAAATAATTTTTAATTCTATTTTAGAAAGTTGATGCTTTAACTGTGGCTATGGCTTCTGACCCATCCAAGTAGATATCGTCTCCTCCCAACTCAGCCTCATTATTTATGAATGTGCTAAAATAAAATGCAGTTCAATATCTAGAAGTTTTGAAAGCTCTAGGCTTCAATCGCCCCACCAGTTGATTTTGCAAAGTTTTCTGCAAACGTAGTATTCTGCGCTATGATACTACTTTCATATTGCAAGAAGATAGCGCCTCCTTAAGCTGCGTACCCTTTTTAGAAAATACTGTCTTTTATCACCAACATGACATCTGAGATTATGAAGATATTGCTTATTAAAAAAATTATTTCAATTTTGGTAAAATTATATAAAAATATCTATTTTTATAAAATAAATAAAAAAAATTATATTCAATTTTATTAGACAATAAATGCACCAAATAATTATGAATTTTTCACCCATGGACTTATCTTGGCTTTTATCAATCTGGGCTATACTTTCAGGACTGTATGTAAATGTGGTGTTTGATATAAATAAATCTTTAATATTGATTATATACACATTAAATTTATATTAATTTTTTGTACCTGTATCCCCATAAATAATATTTACTTATTCAAGAGGGTTAATGTGCTATTATAATTCCAAATTTCTTCATTAAATAAAATTTAATCCACTTTTAAAAAATCCAACTTGTATATTGTCTATTTTCTATGTAAAAGATAATTAAATTTTTGATATGGTAAGATTGCAGTATCCAGCCAAGATGTTTTTAGTAATTTCCAATCCCATATTAAAAAGCATAAAATGATATATTATCTTGGAAAATCGAATTCTTTATGATTGTATCTGCGTTGATGAGTGAGACACTAACTTAGTCTGCATTATTGAATTTGAAGCTGCAGTTTTATATCAAATTTACAATCGAAAGATTGCTATTTAGCACTTCAATAACTGACTACTGTTAAGCGTAGTTGTAATAGAATGTGCTATTTTGAATTTCAAGGTTAGAATTTTACTGAGCTTAGATTAAAAACAAAGAACTTTTTATAAAATTACTCCAGCGGATTATGAAGCAGTGTTGCTTGAGAATTCTGAATTTGATATCTTTGCATAGCTTCCATCTTTCATTGATATCACTCCGCCTATAAATAATAAGACAAGAGATTTTTAATTTATTTATAGTGGCCGAGTTGTTTGTAAATTTAGAGTTTTTGATAGAAATTGCAGAACCAGTGATGAGATAAATAGACCCTATCAGTCCCTTATTGAATGCAAAGATGTTTCCCTCGTCGACTATGTGAGTGATACTCGACAAGGTAAATAGGGCTGAATTTTTATTTTCGAAGTTTTTAATTGTTAAATTTCTAAAAGTAGCACTTAAATTTAAATTATTATACTTGCCGCTGACTGTAAGTACACCAAAGACGAACCCAAAGTCTGATATATAATAAATTATTATGATTCTACTAGTCAAAAGAATAAGAAATATTCTCTATCAATATCTAAATGTTGTTCGCTAAAGAGTATAAAAGCAACCCGTTTTATTTTGCATAAGTCAATAATTTACTGGATTTAGTAAGACTGAAAGAGCTTGCTCTCTAAATTAATTTTCCTATGTATAATATTTTAACTTAAATTAAAGCTATTCCTCCATAGGTATCAGTCGTAGAATTAAATAATATAATTAAGATTTATATCAACTTTGATTCATTAAAGTAGTAAATAAAGGTTTCAGTATGATGGTAGTTAAATTTCTGATTTACTCCAATCTAAAGCTTTCTCGAGAACAACTTAAAAGTTAGAGTGGTTTTATTTTTTAATAATCCTAATGGAAACCACCAATATTATAAGGTCAAGTTTAAAAAAATAGGGTTGCTTGTAATTTAGTTCAAAGCACGCTTACACAGATGTTGTATAGACATTAATAAGTTCATATAATTGCTTAATGTATCAAACTGCTTAATCCTTATTTAAATTTAAGACACTTTTTGTGCCACAATTTTAATTTATTTATACTACCTTAATTTTTTAATGAATTGTCAGTTATAATTTTGGATTTAAACATTTGTTAATGAAATAGATGCTGAAGGATTGTCTGAGAAGAGAACTCCTCCCGCTTGAGAATAACTTAAATTTATATTATACTAGAGAATTTAATAAATAACTTTTTAGAAATACAACTTATTCTCTTTAGATTACATTAAGAATAGTGATTTAAACTAGTAAATTATCGTTAATTATATAAATAAGTCTTCATCCCCGATAAGGAACTCCATCTTCAAAAAAAAAAACGCAATTTTACAGATTGGCACGGGAGCTCGACCCAGCCAGTCCGGCCACCACGCCATCGCAGCCCCCCAGCATCACCCAGCCACTGAGGCCAACCTCCACCACGCCGGCGGCTCGACCCTCTCACTGACCTTGGGTGAGGTCTCTCGGACTTGCCGAGGGTGAGAGCTAAAGATGGTCGAGATAGTTCGGAGCGCCAGTCCCCCCCCGGGCGTGGTGGAGGTTGGCCTCGTGGCTGGCTGAGTGCTGGTGCGGCTGCTGATGGCGTGGTGGCCGGACTGGCTGGGTCGAGCTCCCGTCCCAACTCTGAAAAATTGCTTTTTTTTTTGGAAGATGGAGTTCCTTATCGGAGATGACAGACATTATTTATATAATTAACGATAATTTACTAGTTTAAATCACTATTCTTAATGTAATCTAAAGAGAATAAGTTGTATTTCTAAAAAGTTATTTATTAAATTCTCTAGTATAATTATGATAACTCTGAGTAATATTGATATCAATGAGTTGCATACTCATCGTTACAGAAGACAAAGAAGTTTTAGAGACTGCAATGATAATTTATTTTTAGATATCGAAGAGTCCTCCACCTTTCAAATTTTTTATAATTTCTAAGCGGAAACATTATACACGCTTATGTTTTTAAAGTATGCAGTGTTTAAGTCTACACTTATTATTAATATTTATTAGTAAGTCTTGAAATAAGGCAAGACCTCCTCGAGTCGCATACGAATTATTGAAAACTGAATTCACAACCTTCACGTTACAAATAATGTAAATTAATTACTGCCTATACTGTATATTACTCCACCTTTATAAATTTTAATCATTTTAAATATAATTTAAAGATGTTCAAAAAGGTAAAGAGGAGGGGAAAAAAATCAAAAGTTAAAATTATTTAAAATTAAATAATCTTTAATAATCTGGATATAATTAAAAACGTTATTGAGAAAGTCAGGGTGATGTTTAAAAGCTTAAAAATCATTAAACAGCTGGCTATTTAGTATTTACGTATTTAGCGCATGAATTAACAAGTAGCATCAGGTCACCTAGTTATAAGAGTGTTTTTTTAGGTGATATAAAAGCGTGTAAAATATATACCTGGTAAAGGTTTTAAAATTTTGTTTTTTTCTATGAAAATGGTTTTAAAAAGACAAAAACCAATTGCAACTAAAACTGTTTTTAAAAACAAGGTTTGATTACGCTCTCCTAGTTGCTTTGCTTCCCGCATGCAATAAAGCAAAATCATTTTGACAGCAGGTCCATAAAGCCGATCTAATATCCGTGTTGAGGTAATCAAATTGGGTTTTTTCATCAACATAGAACTTTGGGAGCAGGCTCATGAGAACCATAAAGCCAGGCATATCCGAGGAGCAGATACCATTGTAATAGTTGCTAAGCAGGTAACTACAGCTTCCTTTGAATTGTAAGTTAGCAGAGCCTGGAATTAATTATTGAGAATTGGCGAGGTATATTTAATCACTTAGGAATTAAGTTAGAATCAAAATGCTCTTCATTATCTAACTATTCTTAAGTTTTACCGAACTACTTTTAGAGTACAACTCGAAAGCTTTTGGAAAGAAGCAGATCCTGGTCTTTGGCCCATCATTAAAACATCCTCAGAAAGCCATTTACGTTCCTACAATACGATATATGAAAGCAGAGTGAGAAGAGTGGAGTAGCTGAAGAAAGTGGATAGGAAAGCAGAATAAATGCAGACTAGTAAAGCGCGGAAAGGTATTACAAATCCTAATGTGAATAATCCAAGTTGGTCACTCTAATGTCCTCTATTCAAGGGGGAGACCTCTTATACTGCATTTGAATTAATAAGTCGCTTATCAAACCCTTTATAAATAAATAAATTAAATGACTTTTAAAAAAAATTTTTGAATTAATTGACTAATTCACTGATTTTCTCAATATTATTAACTCAATTCTTACAAATATTTTTTTTAATTTCATAGGAATTTTCTCTTTCTCTTTTTTGGAAGGATAATTAAAATTCGTTAATATAGCCACGCAATGAATGTGGATGACCAGATGAGTATAATTATCGTTGGAGCGACTTTATGAAGTTTTATTATTCTAAAGTGCTTTTATAATATGATGCATTTTTTTTAATTAAATCTCATCTTATCAAACGGCCATTTCATTTAATTTTAAAGAGAATTTGTAAAAATATCTATCTAGATATTAAAAATTATGTAATTAATAGAGAATATAATTTACTAAACCACCGATTTGAGAGCTTGTATTGATGAATTAGCAATCCTCGACATAAAGTTTGCTTTATGATATGTAAAAGATAGCTCCATTAACGGATCCATGGCAATTTTAAAATCTAGATCTATATATGCTCAAACCATAAGCGCTGTTTGTAACACTCACTGCAATAAAAACTTTAAAATATTATTAGTGTTCAATAGTTTCTCCTTTATTGACAGATTAAATTTTAAAACATTAAAATGTTAGAAGCTAATATAATAAGATATTATAAATATAAAATTAATGTATAAAACAGTTAATTCAGTAATTATATAAGCAAGATGTTTATTTTTATTTTAAATCGAATAAATATATTAATTTTTGGCCACCTCGCATAAATTTTTAAGAACTTCTGTATTATAGCTGAAAATTTAATAAAAAAAAGAACCAAAATTAGATATTAAATTAAAATGGAATAAATCAGTAGCAGTTGAAGTGTGTCAGATATTAATAATTATTACACCATTCGATTCAGCACGAATTTCTAATTCTTCTCATCCTTGCTACTTTTATGTGGGAGTGCTAGGAACAGAATTATAAGAGACTCAAATTTGATAAAGATGAAATTATGTTCCTTGAAGTTTGCGCTAATCATATTTTGATACTGAGAGGTGCTGAGAAATTATTAAAAAAGAAACTCATATTAATTTTTATACGCAATAAAACAAGCTACAGATTAGGCGGTGTTTGAGCAATTTCAACAATCACGATGATGAAAACCTCCATTTTTTATTATAATAAATCACCGATTTTAATTTAATTCTCAAATATATATAGCTTGAAATTTTAATTAAAATCGGAGTTTAGTTAAAATAATAAATGGAGAGTTGCAACTACGCGTCAGTTGAAATTGCAGATTCACCTCCTGATCTGTAGCTTGTTCGAAAGAGAATCAAAAATTAATATGAGTTTCTTCTTTAAACATCTTCAGAGCTCCTCTCAGCAGTGAGATATGTCGCGCGCATTTCTTCGTCATCTTCATCTGAACTTGTGTCGCTTATAACTCTTGACTGAGTGCTCTCACACAAAAATTGCAAGGATAAAAATTTCTTAGAATTTCATGCTGAATCGAATAGTCTAATTATTATTTAAATTGGACACACTTCAACTGTCACTCATTTATTCCATTTTAATTTGATATCTAATTTAATTCTCTTTTTTATTAAATTCTCACCTATAATAAAAGTCATTGTAATGCATTAGGAAATATAGAAGAGTAAAATTAATAATTTTCTTGAAGATTTAAGCTCAGAGAAGAAGTAAGAAAATTTCAAAGAACTATTTTAAATGTTTTTTATGATTAAAAAAATATATATTGGAGAGATAGAATAGAATAAATTTTTAGGAATGTAAATATATTCATTTTAATAACTAGCACTTATTACAGTACTAAGTATTAAGCAGACTCACTCTAATGTAAGTTTTTGACTAGTTAAGATTGTGTTGGGATACTCAACCTGCAGTGGGCGACCACAAACACAGAAATTTTCTCTAACTATTGGCGAGATGAGATATTCTCCCATCAAAAGAAAGAATCTCATTATAGATTTTTCTAAAAGTTAATTTTTAATTAATTTTTATCTATATTTAATTAGTAATATATGTATCTGTTTCCATCACAAAACTTGTGGCGCATTCAATAAAGCTCTCTAAAAATTTAAATATTATCTAAATTATCAAATTACTGCCATCTCTTTAATAATTTTAATATTGAAAAAAAATTTCACTTATTTATTCTAGATTCTTAATTTTCTAAAGTTTAATGATATTTTGAGAAAAAAAAAGAATAGTCAATTTTTAAAAGTAAATTAGTTTCAAAAGTTTACATAAAAATTGCATAAATTAAAAAAATGATTACTGATGTCAAATTTTAAACTTAATTTCACATTTCTGTGAATTATAATAATTATAATTATAATTTTATTTAAGGACAATGCTTCAAAATAAAAAGAATAATAAAGAAAATATATACTTCAAATCAATAAAATATTAAAAAAAATAAAACATTTAAGCAGCAATATTTAAAATACACTTTTATACTAAAATTAAATTCTCTTTATATAATTGTTTTGGTGTTGCAATTTAAAAAATTAAGTAATTTATTTAAGCTGTCAGATATGTTGAGTTTGGCACTTGATGAGCTACTGAAAATAATCTTTTAAAAATTATATATTTATTTTATAAATTAATCAGAAGTATTTAAATTAGAGATAAAATTCAGACAATAGAATTACTAATGCAAAATTAATAAATTAAATTCAAATAATTTCAGACTATCCAGCTTTGTTCAGTGTCTGTTAGTGAGGAGAGTTCTAGTTTTTAATTGCGATTGCTTTAATTACTTATCCAAATTAGTAGCTAATGGCAGTTTGAATTTAAATTGAAGAATTGATTAGATTGTAGCCAAATTGAGCACATTGTCGTTTATTACTAATAGCTGAGATCTAGAAAAATTTTTGGAAAAGCTTTTAATTTAGATAAAAGACAATAATTATGGCATTAAAAAATAGGTATAAAAACTAAATTGAAGTAAAACTCCATTCAAAACCCCACAATATGATAAGAAATGAAATAGTTGTTATAAAATTCTTTTTTTAAAAC
>JAJKFJ010021447.1:0-12394 GCA_027382625.1 Tetmemena sp. SeJ-2015
TCTCTACAATAAATTTAGTTCCACAGAATTTTCCTCATCACAAGGAAATACTACTCTGACCGGAAAAGACTTAAACAGATAACTTGCCACCTGTTGGGGCTTAAATTGCTCATACCGAACAAGGGAAAATATATTAAGTCAGTTTTCAAATAGCTAGCCTTTATATAAATTGTTCACTTATTTAAGACAAAGCGCAAGATTTGAATATTTAATCTCCTCTTTATTTGAAAAATTTTTCCTTACTAATTTCATTGCAATGCGATTGAACTGCTACTAAATAAGTTGCAGCAACTTTAGTATTGCTACTAATTAAGTTTTAAGCAGTATAATAGTAATTAATCTTAATGAGCCACCACATATAAAGGAGCTCCATTTCCACAACTTGCACCTGATTCGCTTAGTTCTCTAGCTCCTATCTATTTCAGCTTGTCATCCTATAGGATCTCACTTTTAAATAGTAAGACTTTAGCTTCGTTCGGATCTAGATCAATAATAATAACTTTGATTTTCAAATAGAACAACGAGTACTCGAGCAAGATGGTGGAAAACTTGAATGTTAAGCGATTAAGAGTGGAAGCGCAAGATTTGAGCAACAGGTTCCGAAGCAAGGAAGAACCTCTACAGGTACCTCACTTAGCAAGGTAAGAAGCGCTCTTATGGATAACAATAATCTTAGTTGGTTGTTCTTCCGACAGACTGTATGAAACAAAGATCTCAGTTCCTCAAAAGCAATTCTTACTGTATGAGAAGAAGCTCTCAAACAATCGATGCTCAACATGCTGGAGATCCAAACGTATCTGAGATCTCAGTCACTAATATGTATGACGATGGGATGGAAGATCCGGAGGTTGCTCTATTCCTTTCTAACAAGGAACAACTCTCAACCAAGTTGCCAGCGAAGGTTCTCCTTTGGCGTCCTTGCTACTGTACGTGCAGAGTACCTCAAAGAGATCATTGACGATGCACACAGGAAGAGATTCTAAGTAGAGGAGAACGACCCAAAGAAGCAAGGAATAGTTATCAACGACGAATGGTTTGAGCAGCTTCAGAAGTATCCCTACTCCTCTAGTAAGTTTTAGAGTTTAACTGTGTAGAGAAACCTGGCACTGGCATCTACTTAATGAAGGAAGAGAGCAAAGGTATTCAGAGCACGGAAGCAAAATACAAGCATCGAGTTGAGCAAGCGTCTATCACTACTATACAAACTTAGGGACAACGAGATGCACATAGATGCGGGAGCAGGTTCGAAGATGAGGAAGCTAGGTCCATCTGGCCCAACAGAAGAGAGAAAGGAATCTCTTAAGAATCCCTTCTTCCCAGATAAGCAAAAGTGACTTAAGTCATTAAGTTAAGCTTAATACTTTTCCTAAATATTCACTTTACCTTATCTCGCACATAACTTTGTCTTCTCTTCTTCCACTCTCTTACAACTACTCACTATTAAATCCTCTGTATCGATAGCTTAATCATGCATCAAGTGATAGAGCAGCAGCTTCTTATAGTGTCCCTTACCTAAGTTCCAGTAAAACTCAATGCCGTGAACTCTGGCGATATGGAACATTAAAAAAAACAGAGTGATGTTCAACTCAGCGTATTCTCTTCGCTTCCTTGTCTTGTGTATGCTGAGGTTGTCAAAGAGTAGAACGATTCAACGTCTGTGATCTTCTCTCTGAGCTTCTAAGGAACGCAACATACTGCTCTCGCTTGATAAGATCGCGAGCATGAAGGACATAAGCTTCTAAGCCTGAGTCTTTGCTGATTCCTGCAAGTAACGCACTTGTAGTTAATAATTTAAGCCTTTCTACTCGTAACTTCTATGTTATCGTGCTTCTTGTACCAACTTTCTTCATGAAGGTGTTGTGTGTGACACAGCTTCGTCAGCAATACAAACTTCACGCTATCCCCTCTCACCCTGAGCAGCTAGTCGTAAATATATTTCAGAATTATATCTTAAAATTATGAAGTCTAATAAGGGCGCTCACTCGATTCACAGTTTGTACGTTATGCCATTTCAACGATAGATGTTAGCTACAGTCTACTGAGAGATCTTGAGATAAGGAAACTATCTATGAAAGATCTTCGCGCGCTCTCCAAACTGAATTGCGCTTAGTGGCGAAGAGTTTGAGGATCAAATAAATAATTTGATGTGCACATCTTGAAACTTAGAAAGTGCGATGAGGAACAGCTGCAACTCCTAACTTTGTCTCATCTGCAAAGCAACTTTCAAATGCGGAGTATTAATGCGCAACAGGACGCTCTCAAAAGTTTTTGCGATGGAAGTTGATGTTGAGAAACTGGCTTATTACTACTGATAATGGGTGACTACATCCATACTTAGAGTCAAAATGAACTGAAAGATAGGATGGATCATGTAGTCATTTTTGATAATATTCGGCGTTTGACTCGACATGGATTATAGTATTAATCAGAAATTAATTATATATATACTTATTTTCACTTTCTTATCATTTTATGGGGTTTTGATTGAAGATGATGGGGACTTTAATTTAGTGTTAGATCTATTTTTTGACGTTTGGAGGAATCTGGGGAGGATTCTAGTAGTATAAAAGATGAGCTTGATGAAGATGAGTACAGTTAATAAAAGTCAATCATAAAACAGAGTCGCGCTCCTCCTTTCGAAGAGCCAGATGATGAAAAGATATTCAAGGACAAGATACTAGATATATGCACTCAGATTGAGTTCAATTAGGAGTATACTGCCTTAGACAAACAAGAACAACTTCTAACCTAGATATTCCCTATCTTTAAGTAGAAGAGAAATATAAATGTCACAAATCTTGAAAAGTAAAGACCGAAAAGCCTTGCGTTGATACTAGTAATCTTTCCTAAGATTATAAGGTATATCAAAAGCATATCAGAAATTCCTTTTTCAAAGGCTTTTAGATAGTTCAAAATCAAAAGAAGCCTTTGACACTAAAGTAATTCGAGGAAACTGTTCTGAAGAAATAAACAAGCTAGATAGGTAAAGTTAAAAGTATATGCCAGACTGCAGAAAATACTCTTAATAGTATGATGTATGACCTGGTAAATAATTGTAAGGGGGATTAAGTGATGAAAAATGAGCTAGAACAGAGGTTTAATCGACTAACGCGCATCTGTAACATCTTTTTAGAGAGCACTTTAAAAGTTTCAATCACTCAGTCCTTTGAAGATGTGTATAAGTTCTTGAGGAAATACTATTCAATCTTACCGTTGCATGGAATGTACAGTGCTAGAATTGCCTCCTTGTGTGAAGACTATATGCTACTCTAACTCTCTGAACAGAGAAAAGGATTAGAAATGACTGAAATCCCAGAACTTGAAGATAAAATCAAGGAAATGGAATAGAACTCTGAAGCGCAGAATAGAAAGTAAGTCTATATCTTGAATTGAAAACAAATTTTCATCATAATTCTCTTAATAGATAAATCCAAAAGAAGATAGAGAAAAAGCGTACTTTCAGCACAATGCTCAGTTTGAGAAAGTAACAGTCTATTATTTCTTAACTAACCTCGAAGAATAAGTCAGTAAAAAACTTGCCATAGAGCCCTTAGCAACTTGCGAATACTTCTTATTTTCACAATACATACCAAAATATGGGTGCAATGAGTGTTGGACATGGAATGAATATGATAGGCTTAGAAGGTGAGGATTTCTCCCCTTAGTTTGATTCTGAGAATTTGGTGAAGGAAGTCATCATTTTCATAAACAAGCAATACCAGCAATCTTCAAGATATTTTTTTTATATATATTTATTCCCAACATGAAAGAAAAACTGTTCAATTTCTGACCCTAACTGCAAATGATAATGGAAATGTTGAAGGCCATTTGAAATTGAACAAGCCAACGGAAATAAAGCTGCTCAATCTCTTCTACTAGTTTTATGCCCTTACCAGTAGCGAAAGCTATCTCCATTGATTAGATTGGAAATTATATCCAGAAAGAGATTCACAGTTCTCAAAAGGACTCTAATGACTCCTAAGATTCTAAAGGGAGCAAGTGAGGAGGTTACAAGGCTGCAATAAGAGAACTAAAAAATAGGAGGCACCTAAATTGGAAAGGGATAAGCAAAGTTGTTTTAATTTTAATTAAGTCAGAAAAGAAGAGAAAAATGCTCATAAAATAACAAGAAAAAATAAATAAAAAAAATAAAATAATGAAATTAAAAATAAAAAATTCCCCTTTTTAAGAAAAATTTAAATAAATTGGAAAAAATTTCATTTTTATTAAAAAAAAATTTTTAAAATTATTTGTTTAAAATTATTTAATTAAAAATTTTTTCTTATTTTAAAAAATTTTTTTTAAAATAATGCATTTATAAAATTTTTATTATAATATGTTTTATTTTTTTAAAAAAATAATTTATTTAATAAATAAGCTTTACAAGATACCTCATCTGAAGGGTGCATTTACAATATCAATTGGTGATCTAAATCGTGCCTAATCAGAGCAAGCTATGTAAAATCAACAGCCTTCTCTTTTAACTAAGAGGTCCTTTGTTAGTAATTATATGAAAGATGCTAAGAAAACTTATTAAACCTTCCATGGTTCTTCGGCGACAGGGTTGCATCAACCTTAAATTACAATTGACAGAATGCAAACAGAAAACGCTAATTAAGAAGTTGAAAATGGGAGAGATGAAGATGATAAGGATTCCATAAAGGATGAAATTATTGAGGAGTCTTAGCTTGATGAAAGTATAACATCCATACAAAAGACAGGATTAACCAATGGCTAAAACACTGCCCAGAATCCTAATAGTGGGTTCAATTCCATCTAGATTCAGCCATCATAGAGAGTCTCTGAGGCACAAGGCTTACCTTAAAATCACAAACTCAACATTTTAGAAGACGACTCCTTCTTTTTAGTTGTTAAGATAAAGAGAGTAACTATCAATGACTTATTCAACCTGATAAACAAAGACTTCTTCAATCAGCTGAATAAGTAGCCACTGATGAGTAGACTCAATTCTTAAAAATCTAATCAGAGCAATCAATTTTACGCTGAATCACATGATGACTTTGTTACTGAACATAGTAGTCCTAACGCTAAAAGCAAAGGAGCTGATATAGGTGGGAAAGGTGGCACAACTGCAAGTGAAGTTATAGATGATCTTTTCCCAGAGGAATTTCTGGATAAATATTTCCCTTGGTTCTAGGAAACAGATTTTCAGACTCAAGCGATATTTTTCAAACCCACCTTCCATACTTTGGTAACTAAGTTGAAGCAATTATTCTTGGATCCCATCAGCAAGCTATAGAAGATTTCAGTTATCAAAGCCCCTGAAATCATTAAGGATCCCTATATAAAGCCTGAAGAGAATTTCGAGTCGCATGTAATTTTAGATGTTGAGAAAGTAAAGTAGGAACTTGATTCAGTACTCTGCTATTCTCTACTCGGCCCTCTTGCTTTTCTGGCGCTTTTACGTCAGTACGACTATCTAATAATCTATGAGGAGCTAGATTACCTTTAAAGTCTTGAACATCTGGCAGACATTGAAGACTTAGATAATTTGCAATAAGAGTATAAGTTACTGAGGCAGGATTAGTATGAAATAGGTCTTAAGTTCCCTAATGAGGTTAGCTTTGGCCTACTAGTAGTTGATATCTAAAAGTTGAAGGGAGAGTTTATCAATACTTGCGATTTCTTAGCCAGATTCATTTCGAATTGTAAATATTTGTCAGTCTCGTTTTAACTCTTATAGTGATAAAGAAGAAGTTCTTAGGAATCCAAGAACTGGCGTGGAACAGATTTGAGGAAATAAAGATCAGACTTTAGCAACCGATAGACACTAAAGAGATCTTCATTGATTTGAAAAAATACATCAGCAACTCCCATTTCGATAAAGATATAGAAGCCTTAAGGAATATCCTTACAAAGTGCAAGAAACTAGAAGCCTTATTTGAAAACTTTTCCACATTCATAGATTATCCTGATGTAAGTTTGCAGCTTAATCACTTTAACTCTACTTCATTGAATTTATAAATCTTCTTACTGTTCTAAACTTTGCGTTGTAGTATGAAAGATATTGGCTGAGCTTCTAATGGGAATGGAGACTCAAGCAATTCAAAGATGACACTGTTGTTAGGATGAATAAGTGCATCTAGAAATTTAAAGAGGAAGTAATATAGGAGGCTGATCAAGTTAGGAATTAAATATCTTAAATTGGAAGACAGATTAATTAAGTCTACAAACTTCACTTCGATATGGAAAATGCAGAGAGCTATTCTCATAAAATTAGTGACGCAGTTGAGAAACTCAAGGGATTCAAAGAAAAATCTATTCGGATTAATGAGCAAGAAGCTATACTTGGACTCTCCACGACAAATTACTCAGAGATTTAAGAATATCTAAATGTAGTATTTAATTAGTCTTTACTATAGAATAGCATATTAATGCATAAAATATATAGATTGAAAAGCATTTTATTGAATTTAAAGATTTTTTGCTACAAATTCCACTTTTTTGTGTATTAAAAAATGTGGGAGAACCTTTAAGAACTCTCTGGACGATGGTGAAGAATTGGCATATTGAAAATGACAAATACCTGAATCTGTATTTCATAGACTTGAATAAAGATGAGGTAGAATACACTGTGAGAAAGACCTATGGAACGATCGAATCCCTAGAAGATAAACTTAACTTTGAGGACACAAACAGTCCAAAACTAGTTTTAGAGAGAATCTAAAAAGAGCTTGACGATTTCTGCGAATCTTGCATGCCAGTCATCATGGGACTAATTTCAGAGAAAATTAGATAAAGACACTGGAATGAACTTAGAGATCACTTGTATGCTTCATAGATAAATCATAATGTAAATACTGGCTTGGAGGGAGATCTCAACTCACTACCTTAGTTGCGGGCTAACGAAATTACTCTCAAATACTTATTAGAGGAAAACATCACTGCTTTAATACCAATCATTCAACAAATACGAGAAAAGGCAGAGAAGGAATATGAAAACGAGATTTACATAGAAAATCTAGCCCAGGAAATCAAGACATACGAGGTCCAGTTTGTGACTACTAAGGATGGAAACATTCTAATCAAAGAAGCTCGAGATCATGCTAATATCCTCCAAGACTACAATTTCAATTCTAAGATCAAACTCAAGAATGATCTCTACATTCTTCCATTTGAGGAACACTTGAAAGAGCTACAATTTAAGCTAAAGACTATGAAACACTACATGGAATAGATTGATAGACTCTAGAAGAACTTCTTACTTTTATCAGAGGCTTTTAGACTTCATGAGCTATAGTCTGCCTTATCAAATGAGGTTAAGGAATTTGAAGAAATAGATAAAGAGTTATATCAAAGAATGAAGGCCAATTAGAAGGCTCAATAGTAAAACTTTTTCCTTCAGAACGTAAGTGAGGAAGATTATATCAGATTGAGGCATCATAACGAACGCTTAAGAATCATCAGAGTTACTCTCAAGCGCTATTTCGCTGATAGAAGAGAAAGATTTCCTAGATTCTTTTTCCTGAGCGACTAGTAGTTGATGAATCTTACTTGCTCTCAGCACACGCCTAAGCTAATGAATATTTACCTAAGATACTGTTTTAGAGGTATCAAAGAATTAGTACTCGACGATAAACAAGAGAAGATAGTTGGTTTGTTAGGCGTTAAAAATGAAGTGCTTACATTTTAAGAACCAGTAGTCATTAAGACTTCAGAGAAACCAGCAGCTGGGAATAGGAAAAACTCTAATTAAATGGGAGCAACAAATTCAGATCCTACGAAAGGCGATAGCTAAGAAATCGACGAGATTCCAGGAACTAGTTTGGCACAAAAGAAGCTTAAAAACGTAGCAAGTGTAATGAATAATCATATTTTCGGATCAGAGGAGAAGTTTAACGTAGATATAATTACATGGATGTAAGAGATGGAACTGTAAATAAGATGGACTATGAAAAGTGTGATTCGCCGCTGCATCATCGAAAGAGATGACACTCTTCTAGAAGAGTGGCTGTACAACCCATCATTTAACGAGCAGACTTACCTGATAGTTGAGTCAATTAAATTTAACTATGACATCTCAAAAGTGTTTGATAAGGATGGATTAGAAGGGTTAAAGCAATATTTGCTAAAAGTAAAGAAATTTGCAAAGACTATCATCAGTTTCATTCACTTTGATGATGTATTCCTCAGGCAGTAAGAAGAGAAGGAGCAGCAATTACCCAGTCACACTAAATCTGCAGGATAGAGACCTCCTGAAGGGTAAAATAGTAACACTGGCAATCAAAATAATGCGGCAAATTCTTCTGCCACAAATATTCAAGATCTGTCGTTAGGAAAGTAGCAAGTATCCGAATCATCTAATTCACAAGGGGGATTAAGGCAGTAAACTAGAGGAGCTTCAGGAGTGGAAAGTATTAAAAAGAGTCCCTTTGGAAGAAGCGGCTCTAGAGGAGAAGAGGAGAAAGCTCCTTAATTCGAAAGGTAGCAAACTGGAATCCTTAAGAGTGGAGCTGTCAGAATGCCATACACTCTACAAAACAGAGGAACATCAAATTCCTAGCCTATTACTTAATCACCTGAAGATGAAAAGATAAACATAATAAATTATCTTAGATTTCTAAGTTTATTGTTCTTGCTTATAAATATCGGTTTACTCTCTCAATTGCAGACAATATATTTTATAATGATAAATTTTTGCAGCAGAAGGAGATCAATAAGTAAGATAAAATTAAGGAGGTGTATAGATCCTCAAGAAGAGTAGTTTTCGAAAGTCTCTATCTCTAAAAGCTCTAGCAAATTGAAATTTTAGAGTAGCTGATTAGGAATTAGATTACTGATCTATTAAGCTTTGACTGGGTCTCTCAACTTAAGTTCTCTCTTGAAGTTGAGCAGCACAGATTGGATGATAGAGATACCATCTATGAAAGAAATGTGTCTTCTCTGAAAAAGGAAAGCACTGCTTAGCAATACAAGCCAATCATAAGTCTCTTGACTCTATAAACAATAGAGATGATCGAAATAAGAAGTTAGAAGAGTAGAAATAAGTGAGGCAGATGATGCTTGCTCAATCTGCAAATTCCACTCAGGGCTAATCGACAAATTAAGTTTTGCAGGACATAGACACTCTTTTCTCCCCTCATTCTCAAGAAGAAGAAAAAAATACATCTCTTGGAGCTGCCATGAGAAATCGAATCAGAATGGAAGTTGAGGCATAAGCACTTAAAGCTGAAAAGGAAAAACTTAACACTGAAAAGATATAGAGATTGTAAAAGCTCTATGCAAATATACTTGAAGTTATTATATACTTAATCTACTATATATTTTATTTAGGAAACGTTCATAACCCACACATAATCCACTCCTCTTGATGGTAATTTCTATTAGAAATTCATAAAATTATGAACTTACTTTTAAATTAACTTGTTTCTAATTAGTGCTTGAATTATATGCTATAATTCTTGAACGGAAAATTTTAAATTGAGGAAAATAGCATTATTTTGCGCATTAAACCACTTTATTGAAGTATGTTTTTAAAGTTAGTGAAACTTAGGCATAGCAGTAGCTTTTGAATCAATTTGGGAAATTGAGGCAGAATTAATAACAAGAGCAGTCTAACTCTCTGTTTGAATAATCGAATGAGTATGTAACTCTAAAAAAGGAGAAGAAAGATTTTGTAGTATACGGATATCTACTTTCCTTCTACTAACAGTATGGCTTCGAATTTAATCCAAGTGAAGGTTAAATGCTAGTGACTACTCCCCTAACATAGAGAACCATCTACAGTCTTTTCTAGTGCGTAAGCTCTTAAATTGGAGGCTTAGTCTATGGACCTCAAGGAGTTGGAAAAACTGAGACTATTCAGAACTTTGCTCGAACTTTAGCTAAGCCATTTATCCTTTGGTCCTGTAGAGGAGGATGCTCCTATAATGGCTTAAGTAGAATATTTGCAGGCATGGCAGTTGGAGGATGGTGGCTCTGCATGGATGAGATTAATCACCTAGAGGTGCAGATTCTTTCAACCTTCATTTAATAAGTACTCAATATCAAGCATGCAGTTTATATGCATAAAGACAAGATAGAGGTAAATCTCAGTGGAGGATTGACCAAAGTCCCTTTCAATCGCAATTTTGGACTTTTTGCGACTTTCTCTTTCAACTAAAGCATCCCTTATAACAATCTTGTCCACAGAGAATCTAAAAAGCTATATAGCATGAATGCTCAAAACCTTCCTCATATAATTTACGAGAATTTCAGATCAATATACATGCTTGTTCCTGATACAAGAATCATTTTAAACTCAAGGCTTATGATCCTGGGATTCTAAAACAGTTTCACTTTAGCCACTAAAATTCATACTTGTCTCCAATTGATGAGTGAAAATATGACTTAGTATCACACATAGAGAGATAGTCCAGCGCCCTTTGAGAACTTATCATAATACTAACTAAGTCTTAGAACTCTAACTTTGATAACAAATAAGATAAGATACTTACTCAGAACTTTCACTTTCAAGCAAGATGTGACTGAAGATTATATTGTAGCAAATGCCTTAAGAGGAGCATTTTTCTATTAAATGAATCCTAATTAGGTGTAGGCCTTTGACGGAATAGTAGCAAACGTGTTTAGAGGAGAAGCTTTCAATGATGTAGTAGCTTTCAGTGTTCCGCAAGAAGCCAAAATGAATGAGGCACTCACTACAGTTATATCATAAGGATCTTATGCTAGCTCAGAGTAATTGCTAATAAAGTCAAAGCAACTTCTTAGCAGTTTAGCAGCAGTAACAAAAGCGAAATAAGTAAGATAGCAGTAGCAGGTATCTCATGCAGTGTTGGTTGTTGGGAGAAGTATGTCGGGAAAGACCGAGCTCATTTCTATAGTAGCAAGGGCATTCCAGAAGTTGACTCATAGACCTTTCAATATGCATCAATTCAATGTAAACTCACAGACTTTAGATCAGTTCTATGGTTACTATGATGTCAAAGGACAATGGCAAGAGGGTCTATTGCCACAACTCATATTGAAATGCCTTACGAAAGTTATCAGAAGAGCAGTAAACCTTCTTAAAGGAAGATTGCTACAAATCCCTTTTTATTACTGATAAGGTTAATGAAAACACAAAAGCCAGTGCTAATGTGAATGAAGTTAGAAACCCTAAATACACGGAGTAAAACTCATTCTAGCGTCAAGGAACAAGAGGAAAATGAGCTATAGCAGAAAGCAGTCCTTGAATAGTAGGTCTAACAGAGTCAATCGAAATGCAGGAGCTTTCTCAGACTCTACATCAACTGACCTATAGTAAAATACTAGCATGAATGAAGGAGGAGTTGGAGGGTTCGGCAATCCAAGTTCTAATTTCTATCAAAATATGCAATAGCTTTTCGAGACTCAAAGAGACTGGATTATATTGGATGGATCAGTGAAAGAAAATTTCCACAACTCTACTCATATTAGTTGGTTTGAAAGACTCTTGACTTTACTTGAAAAGGAGTCGGAATTCATTTGCCTCGCAAACGGAGACAGCATTTAAACTGTGAATTCTGACCTAAAGTTTGTAATCGAAACAACTTCAATAAACCACATATCACCTGCTCTACTTAACAGGGTATAGATAATTTCAATAGATCACGACTTGATAGAAGACTCTATGCTATTTACTCGCTACCTAGTGAGCAGTAATTAATTTCCTCGCTACTTTAACCCGCACCAGAGCATGCTCACTAGACTTTTTAATAGGATTTTAGTTCCACTACTATCTAAAATAACTGGCTAATCTTCCCATTCTGATTTAGTAGGTTCTAGTAAACCAGCATTTCGAACTAACATAGCAGTAAATTAGTCAAAGATGATAGTAAATGACTTCATAAACGTATTCAAGATCCTAATTGATGAAGTCTATAAGTCTCTAATCTGCTCTAAGAAAATTGACTTGAGAAACGTAGAAGAGTTAGAATCTCCACTGACTGCAGGAGACAAGAATTCTCAGACAGACTTAGACTCAGTGACATCAAAGCATATTCAGAAGAAAAGGGAGTCCTTCGGAATCGCTAACTTGAATCTCTTCGATAAGTTTTAAGTCAAATACTCTGTCAAGGCTAGGAAGAACTAAGACCTAGAATAAGAGAAGCTAACTTTTGAGCAAGAAGTAAACTGTCTACAAAGTTTGTTCATGGAAAGTCTGAAGTTTGTCATCTCAAATGTTGTCTGCTCTTCACATCATCAACATGCAACTTAAGAAATGAAGCAGATCATAAAAGGCTTGATAAAAGAAGGAAAGCTAGAAAATGAGTTCGCTTTCAATTTCTTGAACTATCTTGATGTTCATTTTGGCAAAAGAAACTCAAAGAACCTCCCTCGACTATCATCTGCCTCTATAGACCATCAATCTTTAATCAAAAAGTTTTCTTTGACATTATTCGATATTATGTAAATG
>JAJKFJ010021448.1:0-14279 GCA_027382625.1 Tetmemena sp. SeJ-2015
TTCCTAGATAATGAAGGGATGCTCATTCTTTATCAGAGATTTGACTAAAGCGTGGGAAGATTTCTGAAGAGCGAACCTTGTCGGCTTAAACTACTTTGCATTATAAAGCAAATGATAAAGATTGCGCAATAAATTCATGAATTAGGAATCGCACATAGGCGTCTTACTCCAAGCTCTTTCAAATTAATTATTGAAGACTACCCTAGAGTTTTACTTGATGATCTCTATTATTCTTCGTTTCGAGGACAACAGCTGAGTGACGAATTTATAAAGCCTGCTGTATGGATTTACAAATGTGATAGAGACCTTATTCAGAGAGGAGATCATCGATAGGATGTTTACTCTTTGTATTTGATAGTTGCCTCTTGTTTCTTAAGAGGGCATATCCTTGAACTTACTACTCGATATGGCTCAATAAAAGATGTTATGAAAGCTGAGCTCTCCTCCAAAGTTTATTCTACCAGCTAATAATGGTTATTAAGATAGATTTATTAGCCAATTGAGAGAATTCCCTCTCTCAAATGTCTTCTTTAAAAGTTAGATGACATAATTTGAAAACAGATTAGATTTAAGAATTAATATAACTTCTCTAATTCATGAATTTTGATGAATTTCATTTTTCAATCCAATTGATTATCTCTTTCACAAATTTTAATTCTCTATACCTACATAAAAGTACAAAATATAGGATATTTTGAGATTTTTTCTCAGTAGTCATTCTTAATTGATGACTTTCTAATTACTATAAAATTGACAATTTAAAAATTTTAGGATATGTATCTAGGAGCCAAGTTTTACAGATTTAAAATTTATGGTGTAAGGCGAATTAAAATCCAATTTCTGGTTTACTTTAGAGAGTGAAAAGTATTCGTGAAGATTTAATATTGAGTCTTAAATATTTAAGTTCAGTTCGGCGATGCTATCTCAAAATTTGATAATGAAAAATAGGACTCAAGGTTAAGTATATCCTATATAAGATTTTATCAACATTCTTTATTGTAGTCTTTTTACCCTTTTTTATTTTCTAAAGATAAAACAATCTCTATTTAAATTTTCGTCTTTATTATTTCGCAATTTTAAAATTTCAATTTCTATCGTAATTCTATAAATAATTCTTTTTAATTACTTTTTAAGTGGAAATATTTAAATACATTTTGTTAAGCACCTTAAGTTTTAAAAAGATAGAGATAAGGCAAGAGTGAATGATTTCCTAAAGAATATTAAGTATCTTTGTCCCTTCAATGTTCTGTTTAATTGACAAATAGTTAATTGGTTTCTTTTCTTATGAAATTTAGTGAGCTTTATTCTGCTACTTTCTCTTTTTATTTAACATTTTTGACTTAATTGTTTTAGTCAGTCTATTTTGAAGAAAATTTGAGTGCCCTTTCCTTGACAGTAAAATTTTATAACGAATGAAGGTAAGAAAAAAAATATTATTATGATAATTTTCGCTCCTAAATCTGATTCTTCCTGTTATAGAGGTCTTTTTTAAGATATAAGACTTCAATTTTAGAGATCAGCTGCACCTAACTAAAATCTATATTTTAAGCTCATAAATTAATAATACAATTTTTAAATCCTGCATTATTAAATAGGACTTCCAGAGAAAGATGGAGTTGCTGATGGAGCTGACTCGGAAAAAAAAGGGAAATAAAAAAGAGTGGTAGCAGCAGACAACGCACAGACTACGGCGAATACAGTGCTACTAGAGCAATAAAAAAACATTATGCCATATGAATATGAGGATGACTAGACACTGACAGCGGTCACCCTATGACTACCGCTATGAGGCACCATGAATCAGACACTGGAGGCAGAGTGCACTCTCTCTTTTACCAGTCCACTGAGCCCCCAGGCATGGCGCCCGAGTGACCGGCAGCTCACGCCCTCAGTCAGGGAGGGTTTGAACGGCGGGAATTCTTTGCCATTTCTCTGTGCAGTGAGTGGCAACGCCCGCGTCCTCTTGCGGCTATCGGCTGTGGGCACCTGGTCAGTGGTCAGTATGTCTAGAGAGTTCCAATGATGCATTCGAGGGAGACCCTATTAGCCCCCATATTTATGAGGGAGGGCAGGTGGGGGTATTAAATAGTCAAAACAATAATATAAATGACTCTAATTCCTAATCTCTAATCATCCTCTGGAAGTCCTATTTGAGTTGTTTAATTAAACCTGATTTCTATAAAGAGGTTGGAACTTGATTATTCTTTTTTATACTCAATAATTCAATTCGGTTCAATTGAAATCCTGCAGAATATTTTGAATACATAACATTTTTTTAGCTAAAGGTTCAAAGATTTAAGCTGGAAAACAGTAGCATTAGTCCCTTATTTACCAATTAAATTTTGTTTATATCAAAATATGTTTCATGATTTCAAAATTTATTATAAATTTATTAGCTTAAAATATAAATTTTATTTAGGTGCAGATGACCTCTAAAATTTGAAGCCTTAGACTTCAACCAGACATCTATAACTGGAAGAATTAGATTTAGGAGCGAAAATTTCCTATAAATATACTTTTTTCTTAACTTCATTCATTATATAATTTTACTGTCAAGGAAAGGGCCCCAAAAATTTATTACACTGAAGCCATTAGGTTTAAATTTTGCTCTTTCTTTGAGTGAGCTTAAACAACCAATTGTTTTTCATCATTTTTAATTTCTTTATTAATTTATAAATATTGAAATATAAATATTAAGAAGTATTATAGTAGGAATTTTAATTAAAATCGGTGATTGGTTAAAATAATAAATGGAGAGTTGCAACTTCGTGTCAGTTGAAATCGTTCAAACATCCCCTGATATGCAGCTTGCGAGAGCTCATTAAAAATTAGTATGAACTTCTTCTTTAATAATCTTCGTAGCACCTTTCAGTAGTGAGATATTATTACTCACGCTCTCTTCTTCATCATATTCATCACTTTCTTTCAAACTTGTGTGGCTTATAACTATTTACTGAGCGCTCCCACACAAAAGTTGCAGGGATAAAAAGCTCTTAGAATTTCATGCTGAATCGAATGGTCTAATTATTATTATTTGTTAATAAAAAGTTTATAATCTTATATTAAAAAATAGAAACTAAATCATTTTAATATAAAAAAGAATTAGTAAATTTTTTGGGTTAATAATAATGAAATACATTTTCTTTGAGAACTAATTATTATTTGGCACCCTTCTAATGACAAACGAAGATGGGAAGGGAATGCCTCACATTATTTTTCTAAAATCTTTTTCGCCTAGCACCTGTTTCAAGTGCTGGAGCGATCTAATTTCATCCTTGTTCTCCACTGATTGCTGGAGTGCCTCGATGAGGATCTTAGTGTTTATCCTCTTGTAAACAACTTCGAGTAGTTTCTCTACATCGAAAGCTGCTGCAATCGAGAGCTTCTCCATGCCTTGATGATCTAGCTCTTCGAACTAGTTTGCTCACGCCATGTTAGCCTGGGATTTGGAGAAAATGCCTCGGTCTGGAGCTTCTGCCTTCGCATCTGTTTAGTACTAACTCTCAGAGTTTATGTTACATGAGATTATTACTTTTGCATCTTGTCTGAATCTCGTATTGTAACCACAGCTTTCTTCCGGGCTGAGCATCAATACACCCGAGTGCCATTACTAAATTTCATCTAAGTTTTCTATAGTTATTCCCCTCTTGAAGTTAGTCACACCTATCTACCGAATTATTTTTTCATACTTGTTATGTGTGTCCTTCTCGCAAAAGATAATGAGAGGAGTGTGCTTAGCATGCTTCTCTATCTGCTTGATGGTGTTGTCAACTCGCTCTGATTACTTTTTGTAGATTTCAATGTCTCCGCCAAGGTCTTGCTTAATTCCTGATACAAATTCAACTTCACTCTAGGAAGGAGAGAATTTTAGTTTATTCAAGAGTCTTTTGGATGATTCTCTGAATTCCAGGATCGCAAGTCGAGCTGAACAAGTAACACTAAGTCAATGTCATGTCCCATATTCCGAAAATCTTTCCTTAGACAACTTTGAATGGATGAGTTGAAATTATTTAGTCATACTCATCAACAATTTCTATTTCATGAGTGTTCTTCTATCCATACAAGTTTTCTATGGATTCAATGCTTAAATTGATTCCTAGTGGAAGTAGCTATCGCTAAGCCTATGTTTTCAATATATCGTTAAGCACCAATATGAGGACCTTCTTCCCTCTCTGCTTCCAGTACTCTGCTATCATGCTGATGATCCAGGTTTTCCCAGATGCAGTTGGAAGGTGGCACTGGATTGTACTGCTCGAGCAGCTAAGCACGATAGCTGCAATAGTTGCTTGGTATTAGTTGTGTTTGTATTCATCACAAACATTTTCCACTTTCTCCGATATTTGCATCAATTCTTCCAAATCTACTTCCCTTCGCTTTTCAAAGTCTTTGATCTCATCTTGGAATATTATTTTGTTTTCCTCCCTATTCTAGCACTCTTCCAACTTCTTTGAAGAGCACTATGAAGTTCGCTTGGTGATCTCCCTCATCCAGTTTTGTTCATCTAGCTCGAAAACAGTCGCAATATCTTATTTTGAGAAATCTTTAATTGATTGAAGGATGAGCAGACATCGCTCGAGTGGGAGCTTTATTCTTTCCCTCTTGTTGATGAGAGAGAACAGTATGTCTCTGCATCTTAGCAGCTCTAGTAGCTCATCGAAGATAACGTATGGGTCAGAGAGCACTTACACTTTGGATATGAACTCAATGAGAACCTCCTTAGATTTCTGAGAGCAATTCATAAGTTTCTTGACGAATCCAGGCCAGAAAAAATTCCTAGGGTTCTTTGAAATCATCTCAGACTCAATCTCATTAAAGCCAAGCTCTTTAATATACTACTATATTGGATGCAGAGTGCTGTTCAAGTTGCATGTCATCTCTAAGCATTAGAGGTTAATACTCAACGAGGAGGCCGATAAAGTGTGGGTTGTAAGGAATATCATTATCCTGCAGGTACCTGTTAAGGGTGAGTATCATTTATCTAAAAATCTCTGATTGAGCATCGCCTATCTTTTCTGAAATGTTGGTCGAGTTCAGAAATGGATAGAGGGTATAGTATAATGTTTATCCTTCATGTGGAAGAGTGGTCAGGGTCTTCGACATCCTGAAGTGAATGTTAAGTACTTAGTTAAAGTTCAGCTTCCTCAGTTCGAAACTCAATGAGTCTAACTCCCTATTCCTGAAAAGCTTATCAAGCTTCTCTTACTCGAGACTGATTTGGTACTCTTGGCAGTGAAGCATGAGTTGAGGGTTCTCAATAAATTTTTCAATTAATTGTTTTTGAACTTGAAGCTTCAGATCCATCTCTAGGTCGTTGTAGTTTTCCAATATAAATTTGGAGACTTTAATCTATTGGAGCTTCATTTCAGGGTTATGAAGAGAAGATGCTTCGAGAGTTGCCTTATCTTGCTTGTCAAAAGAGCCATCCTCTTTCTATTGCTCTCGATAGAAATTGGAGAGATAGTTGATAAGTTCATCATCGTTCTCTTACATCAAGCCGAAGGAGTGACCTTTTCTATTAAGCTTTTATCTTTTGACTCTTATGAACTCCCTAATCTCATCGAGCTCGTATTGTGAGAGAGGTGGCTTTTTGAGAGATGTGTGATTTTATATTTCCTTCATGGTGAGCTTGAATCCCTTTGTGATTTTGTGGAGGACAGACGTTGCTTCATCATCCATCGCCAATCCATAGACCTCTTTCATCTCTAAAATAATTCATAAATTTATGAGATACTTACTTCGCTTTCCAAGCAGATGAGTTTTAGATTGCTTGGAAGCAAGTTGCTTGCTAGTTTTAGTAGTGACTGTCTTGTCTTCATCCTCGCTACTGGACCCATCTTCATATCGAGAGTCGTCGCTGTCAAAGATATGGTTCCCCTGCTCCTTCATTATTTAATATATCTTATTATTTAATATATATCTAGGGATCAATCTACTATCATCATCAATGTCACTGTGATTAAATAATCACAGACCCAACTTATCAATTTTCTTAGATCAGAAATCAACACAAAAAAGGGATCCCAGATCAGAAAATATCACAAAATATCACAAATAATCACAAAAAATCACAAATTTGCTTTAAATAATCACAAAGTCCTAATAAAAAATCACAAGCTCAAACAAACTAAAACTTTTCAATTTAACTCTAATATAAGTAAGTCCATCAATCTCAAATAGGAATATAGTAAATCAAAGCTATTTACTATATGAATCCAGCTGAGTTAAAATAATAATCTCATATCGAAACTAAACTTCAGCTTTGACAATATGGAATCCTAGAAAAGAAAGTGGACTGAGTTCGAGCAGTCGCATGAGGATGACTTTGACGAGAGCTTAATGAGAGTGGTGCCTCAAGAACTCTCTGGTCGCTTCAGATCGAAGCATGATCTCTACACATACTTCACCGAGATACGTAAGCAATAATTTTAGCTTTAAAACTTTTTAATTTAGTGTGTTACTACATGCCACCGATCGAAGGAGTGAACCGAGACTACTTCAGGCTGATACTCAAGGGCGACAAGAGACTGTTGAAGATGTCGGAGGTCAAGATGACCAAGGTCCCTAAATACGATGAACTCTCAGTCCGACATGTATTCAAGGGAGTTCGAGACGATGGAGACCTGCTGAAATTCTTACCAGACATGGATGAGAAGTCTAAGCCAATCGATCGGCAATACTTCTTCAACGTTGTAAACACCCTCCAGCCAGACTACCTTGCTCACATTGTAAAGACAACTTAAGACAAGAGGAATGCAGCCTCCGGAGATACTACGAAGAGCGACTATATACTCATCTCAGATGAATGGCTATCTCAACTCACTAGCCATCCCTTTATCTCAAGTAAAAATATCATTCAATTACTTAAACTTTTTTTATAGAGAAAAACGGGAGAGCACTCTAGCTCATGAAGCAATCAGCAAAGGTGTTCAAAGCCAGACGATAGAAGTAGAACCCTCCTCCACTTGCATCATTGAAGAGATTCAAGAATGCAGACGGCCCTAGCTCAGCTCAAAAGCACTCCTACCAATCCAACGTGCTTATGATAGATGCTTCAGCTCACAATCCTATAAATCAAAGCCAAGAGGGACTAACTTAAAATCTCTCAAAGATGAGATTTAACATTTGAATTAAAATCACTTAAGAGTTATTCCTAACTTAATTAATTTATTCACACATAGTTATCTCACTATCTTATCTTCTATCAAACTGAATGACTGTTGTACGAGCTTCCTTGCATTTATCTTCTCGCTCTTGAGTGATGCCTTCAACTTTATTCTTTTGTATTAGTTCTTGAGCAAAGAGAAGTAATTCTCGATTGGATTGTACTGAGGCGAGTAGGGTGGCGTGAATATAAGTTCGATCGAGAGTTCCCTGCAGAGTGCTTTTATTCTCTTGCTGTGATGGACTCTCAGATTGTCAAGCACTATTGCTAACTTTCTGCCTGCAAAGATATCTTGCACTCCAAGGATGAAGTCGTGAAATTTGTCAGTGTCAATCGACTTATCATGCAAGTAAAAGATCTCAAGGCCTTTAGACAATGAGATTCCACAAACTACGGCTAAGCTTTCCTAAGCTTGTCGCTTATCTTGGACTTCTATATTTTGATTTCTATTGCTGTAGTCTAATCTCTGCCTAGTAGCTTGAGTAAACATCACTTCGTCAACGAAGAGGATTTCACACTTGCAATCGATGGCTTACTGAATTGAGCTCAACATCTCTTTCTCCAAAATAGGTATTTAGAGTTTTTATTTTGGACTTTTGTACTTCGTGACAGTAATTGTCTTTCGCTTAATCCCATGTCAAAGGTAAATAGATCTCAAGCGAGAGGGGGACAGTTTGAATTCAGGAAAGCGTCGATGGACCATGACACAGCGCTCTGCTAAAGTTAGTCCACTCCAAGCATCAAGGGTTTCGCTACTTATTATGAACTCCTCAATTTCTTGAGGAAGAGCTAATCGTTTGTTAGTTACTTAAATCTCTTGAGTAGGAATAAGAGAGCTGGTGCAAACCTTTATTACTTCAGCTATCCTAATCCCCGTGAGCTGAGATATCTGCTTGTAGCTGAAGTAAACTGGGGCCTCTAAGCTTACTTGCCCCTTATATCTCATTTATAGGATGAGCTACTTTAGAGAGCACTAATTTAATCCTTGAGTATGCCCCATCTTTGCCTCTCTTGACATCTATATAATTAAATTACTTTATTATTTTAAAAGTGATTTACAGCTTAATTATCTTGCATTTTTTTCTTAAGTTCTCATGAGATTTCTTTGGTGAGATATCTAATCTTCACTTCATTAATAAAGATCAGTGTCAGAGCTCTCATCATTATTTAAAGTGAAGATTTTTATTCTTGAGCGTGAGGTCTGCTTCCATTATAGTCAAATTAGATTGAGCTCATGATTCTATTTTCAATTAAGTTAATTAGCTCCAATAAGGTTAATTAATGTAGTGAGCCAAGTGAGCCTAGTGAGCCTAGTGAGCCTTGTGAGCCTAGAGAGCCAAATGAGCCGATTGAGCTTTATGAATTGTATGAATAATTAGTATTGGAAATATTGTGAGTAATGTGAATCGAGTGAGTAGAGTGAGCCGAGTGAGCCTAGTGAGCCTAATGAGCCGAGTGAGCCTAGTGAGCCTAAAGAGCCTAGTGAACTCTGTGAAGAAGATGATGATTGGGATTTATATATGACTCTAAAGATAGCCGAGTGAGCAGAGTGAGCCGAGTGAGCCTAGTGAGCCTAATGAGCCGAGTGAGCCTAGTGAGCCTAAAGAGCCTAGTGAACTCTGTGAAGAAGATGATGATTGGGATTTATATATGACTCTAAAGATACTATAAGAACCTTGCTCCATTTACTTAGAGATGGAGCTTAGCTTTTACCAAGATCAACTACCTTCAAATTACAGTCACACTCTAACTAACAAACACCACTTGATTATCAAGCAGACTTTTTGAATTAAACCTAAAATGATGTTAAGAGATTAGAGAGGAAGATTCATTAGCAATCACTCTTAGATATCGTTAAAGTTTTACTTATATGGCAGAGCAACAAGATTGGCAAAAATTACAGAGTAAGAGAAGTAGAAAGTGGTTCCCGAAGCTCTAGCTTTGAGCTTACATCGATATTATTCGAAAGGATGCGCTTATGAATTCACTATTCTCCCTTCAATAACAGACCCTCAAACAAGCAAAAATAATTTGAGAATATTGGGTATAATTAATTACTGCTTATCATGTGCTTTCTTTACCCTTTGAATCATTCATTTCAATCTTAAAATTTATCAAAAAATTCACTAAATGATGCCTAATCTTATCAATTAATAGAAACTTACCCTTTGCATTATATTGAGATATTATCTACTCTACTAATTTGCTAAAATATTTTTGCTTTTGGATAATTTTATCTGCATTTTCCAAAAGAAAACGTGCTAAATGCATATCTCGAAACTTAGTTGTTTTTGTTTAAAATAATAGAGAAAATAGAAATTAATTTTTTAAAAAAATATTATAGAAGATTTTAATCTTTTAAAAATTTGCGAGAAAAATTATAACTCTAAGCTTACCCATCTACCTATAGCCATCTCAGGTTCATAAGCAAGGATGCGATGAAGGAAACATAGAGGTTCAATACATCATCATCGCTATAAATACAAGAAGCAAATGGGCTCCCTCGTCTCACGCTGAGTAATTATGCATTAAATCTAGTACGCGCATCGAAGCATCATGCGCGATAGAGAGTGAGGAGCTATCAAGCATTTACTCTTTATATACTGTACATTTACTCTATCTTACTCACTTATCTATATACGCTCTAAGTAAAAATGATGATTAAATACTTGAAATGATAAGTGATGAAGAGTGCAAATGCATTTCACTTGATAGCGTAACTTACTTGAGTGCATTTGATGTGCTATAGATGCACCATGAAACTCTATCTCGAATAAAGCTACTTTGGTACTTGTTGCATATCTGAAAAGTTGAGAGGAGAGGCTTGCATGAAAAATGCGATAATGATTTTCACTCCAGCATACTTAAGTTTGCACTTGTATCGCAATATACACACATATGCCATGAATGTTCAAATTTGTGATTCATGTCTGCACATGATGTATGAATGATGCTAGTATGCATGAGCAGTGATGCACTTCACACTAGCAGAGTTTGCAGTGAAAGAGTGCGCTCTCAATGAAAGCGCGATTGAGATCCTTACTACATTAATAAGGATCAATTAAAGTTAGTTTCAATAATATGTATATTATTATTATGATAAATCGATAATTGATTTTATCCTTATTAATGTAGTAAGGATCTCAATCGCGCTTTCATTGAGAGCGCACTCTTTCACTGCAAACTCTGCTAGTGTGAAGTGCATCACTGCTCATGCATACTAGCATCATTCATACATCATGTGCAGACATGAATCACAAATTTGAACATTCATGGCATATGTGTGTATATTGCGATACAAGTGCAAACTTAAGTATGCTGGAGTGAAAATCATTATCGCATTTTTCATGCAAGCCTCTCCTCTCAACTTTTCAGATATGCAACAAGTACCAAAGTAGCTTTATTCGAGATAGAGTTTCATGGTGCATCTATAGCACATCAAATGCACTCAAGTAAGTTACGCTATCAAGTGGAAAATGCATTTGCACTCTTCATCACTTATCATTTCAAGTATTTAATCATCATTTTTACTTAGAGCGTATATAGATAAGTGAGTAAGATAGAGTAAATGTACAGTATATAAAGAGTAAATGCTTGATAGCTCCTCACTCTCTATCGCGCATGATGCTTCGATGCGCGTACTAGATTTAATGCATAATTACTCAGCGTGAGACGAGGGAGCCCATTTGCTTCTTGTATTTATAGCGATGATGATGTATTGAACCTCTATGTTTCCTTCATCGCATCCTTGCTTATGAACCTGAGATGGCTATAGGTAGATGGGTAAGCTTAGAGTTATAATTTTTCTCGCAAATTTTTAAAAGATTAAAATCTTCTATAATATTTTTTTAAAAAATTAATTTCTATTTTCTCTATTATTTTAAACAAAAACAACTAAGTTTCGAGATATGCATTTAGCACGTTTTCTTTTGGAAAATGCAGATAAAATTATCCAAAAGCAAAAATATTTTAGCAAATTAGTAGAGTAGATAATATCTCAATATAATGCAAAGGGTAAGTTTCTATTAATTGATAAGATTAGGCATCATTATAGGCTGAAGAATTTAAGTAAAAAAGAGAATTTAAATCAAGATAAATAAATTAAAATGGAATAAATCAGCAACACTTTTGAGTGTGTCCAATTTAAATAATAATTAGAACATTCGATTCAGCATGAAATTCCTAAGAGCTTTTTAATCCCTGCAAACTTTTGTGTGGGAGCGCTCAGTAAATAGTTATAAGCACACAAGTTTGAAGAAAGTGATGAAATATGATAAGAAGAGAGCGTGAGTTAAATAATATCTCACTAACTGAAAGGTGCTACGAAGATTATTAAAGAAGAAAGTTCATATCTAATTTTATTGAGCTCTCGCAAGCTTGCATACAGGGGATGTTTGAACGAATTCACTGACCACGAGTTGCAACTCTCCATTTAATTTTTTAACCAATCCACCGATTTTAATTAAAATTCTACTATAATACTTCTTAATATTTATATTTCAATATTTATAAATTAATAAGGAAATTAAAATGATGAAAACAATTGGTTTTTAAGCTCACTGCTGACTCAAAGAAAGAGCAAATTTAACCCTAATGGCTTTCAAGTGTTAATAAATTTTTTTTGGGGCCTTTCCTTGACAGTAAAAATATATAATGAATGAAGTTAAGAAAAAAGTATATTTATAGGAAATTTTCGCTCCTAAATCTAATTCTTCCAGTTATAGATGTCTGGTTGAAGTCTAAGGCTTCAAATTTTAGAGGTCATCTGCACCTAAATAAAATTTATATTTTAAGCTAATAAATTTATAATAAATTTTGAAATCATGAAACATATTTTGATATAAACAAAATTTAATTGGTAAATAAGGGACTAATGCTACTGTTTTCCAGCTTAAATCTTTGAACCTTTAGCTAAAAAAATGTTATGTATTCAAAATATTCTGCAGGATTTCAATTGAACCGAATTGAATTATTGAGTATAAAAAAGAATAATCAAGTTCCAACCTCTTTATAGAAATCAGGTTTAATTAAACAACTCAAATAGGACTTCCAGAGGATGATTAGAGATTAGGAATTAGAGTCATTTATATTATTGTTTTGACTATTTAATACCCCCACCTGCCCTCCCTCATAAATATGGGGGCTAATAGGGTCTCCCTCGAATGCATCATTGGAACTCTCTAGACATACTGACCACTGACCAGGTGCCCACAGCCGATAGCCGCAAGAGGACGCGGGCGTTGCCACTCACTGCACAGAGAAATGGCAAAGAATTCCCGCCGTTCAAACCCTCCCTGACTGAGGGCGTGAGCTGCCGGTCACTCGGGCGCCATGCCTGGGGGCTCAGTGGACTGGTAAAAGAGAGAGTGCACTCTGCCTCCAGGGGTCTGATTCATGGTGCCTCATAGCGGTAGTCATAGGGTGACCGCTGTCAGTGTCTAGTCATCCTCATATTCATATGGCATAATGTTTTTTTATTGCTCTAGTAGCACTGTATTCGCCGTAGTCTGTGCGTTGTCTGCTGCTACCACTCTTTTTTATTTCCCTTTTTTTTCCGAGTCAGCTCCATCAGCAACTCCATCTTTCTCTGGAAGTCCTATTTAATAATGCAGGATTTAAAAATTGTATTATTAATTTATGAGCTTAAAATATAGATTTTAGTTAGGTGCAGCTGATCTCTAAAATTGAAGTCTTATATCTTAAAAAAGACCTCTATAACAGGAAGAATCAGATTTAGGAGCGAAAATTATCATAATAATATTTTTTTTCTTACCTTCATTCGTTATAAAATTTTACTGTCAAGGAAAGGGCACTCAAATTTTCTTCAAAATAGACTGACTAAAACAATTAAGTCAAAAATGTTAAATAAAAAGAGAAAGTAGCAGAATAAAGCTCACTAAATTTCATAAGAAAAGAAACCAATTAACTATTTGTCAATTAAACAGAACATTGAAGGGACAAAGATACTTAATATTCTTTAGGAAATCATTCACTCTTGCCTTATCTCTATCTTTTTAAAACTTAAGGTGCTTAACAAAATGTATTTAAATATTTCCACTTAAAAAGTAATTAAAAAGAATTATTTATAGAATTACGATAGAAATTGAAATTTTAAAATTGCGAAATAATAAAGACGAAAATTTAAATAGAGATTGTTTTATCTTTAGAAAATAAAAAAGGGTAAAAAGACTACAATAAAGAATGTTGATAAAATCTTATATAGGATATACTTAACCTTGAGTCCTATTTTTCATTATCAAATTTTGAGATAGCATCGCCGAACTGAACTTAAATATTTAAGACTCAATATTAAATCTTCACGAATACTTTTCACTCTCTAAAGTAAACCAGAAATTGGATTTTAATTCGCCTTACACCATAAATTTTAAATCTGTAAAACTTGGCTCCTAGATACATATCCTAAAATTTTTAAATTGTCAATTTTATAGTAATTAGAAAGTCATCAATTAAGAATGACTACTGAGAAAAAATCTCAAAATATCCTATATTTTGTACTTTTATGTAGGTATAGAGAATTAAAATTTGTGAAAGAGATAATCAATTGGATTGAAAAATGAAATTCATCAAAATTCATGAATTAGAGAAGTTATATTAATTCTTAAATCTAATCTGTTTTCAAATTATGTCATCTAACTTTTAAAGAAGACATTTGAGAGAGGGAATTCTCTCAATTGGCTAATAAATCTATCTTAATAACCATTATTAGCTGGTAGAATAAACTTTGGAGGAGAGCTCAGCTTTCATAACATCTTTTATTGAGCCATATCGAGTAGTAAGTTCAAGGATATGCCCTCTTAAGAAACAAGAGGCAACTATCAAATACAAAGAGTAAACATCCTATCGATGATCTCCTCTCTGAATAAGGTCTCTATCACATTTGTAAATCCATACAGCAGGCTTTATAAATTCGTCACTCAGCTGTTGTCCTCGAAACGAAGAATAATCGAGCTCATCAAGTAAAACTCTAGGGTAGTCTTCAATAATTAATTTGAAAGAGCTTGGAGTAAGACGCCTATGTGCGATTCCTAATTCATGAATTTATTGCGCAATCTTTATCATTTGCTTTATAATGCAAAGTAGTTTAAGCCGACAAGGT